>SJYC01052279.1:0-14344 GCA_006408675.1 Madoqua kirkii
CCCTGGAGATGGAAATGGCACCCCACTCCAGTACTCTTGCCTAGAAAATCCCATGGATGGAGGAGATGTGTATAAGAGACAGCTATATATCTAAACTCAGAGTTTTTCCTTACTTGAATAAGAAGAATCTAAAATTAGAAGAGTATTATTACTCTTCAGAGAAGGAGAGAAATATATCACGTAGCAACTTTGGCAACTATCTATTTAAAATATAATCATATTTGGCTTTTGTTAAAAACATCATGGTACTTTAGAATCAAGTTAATTTAATTTGTGCCACAAAACCAGTTCCACTGGAGTTATTTTACTTAGATACAGGTTGAGGTCAAAAATAATTATAATGCAAAGACACAAGGATAAGAATGTTTGTATTTTTTTATTGTACACATTCTTATTCAATCAAACATATCCTGAAAATACAGCCCAGTTCTCTTCACTTTGGAACAAGTCTCCAGTTGCCTGAACATACACTGTACTCTAAATGGCCAGAAAAAAAATTTTTCTTGAAGTGATGCTCTTCATGTCTCAGTGTAATAGCTTCTCCCAACTTCATCAAGATCTGATTTCAGCTAAGCTCTGTTGAAAACACAAGCCTAACAAACGCAGCAGAAATTCTGTCCCTGAAAAATACACAGGACAGC
Source organism: Madoqua kirkii (assembly GCA_006408675.1). Taxonomy (NCBI): domain Eukaryota; kingdom Metazoa; phylum Chordata; class Mammalia; order Artiodactyla; family Bovidae; genus Madoqua; species Madoqua kirkii. The sequence goes on from SJYC01052279.1 coordinate 642, forward strand.
TCTGACCTCTCAAGCGACTTTCCCTTGCTTATTGCTTGTCATAGTTCTTAGCTAACTTTACTAGAGGGCACTTAGGTGCTCTTCTTCCCTCTGTCAGCGCTGTAGTAGTCATCAAAATAACACCTCAGAGAGAAAGTACAGCAGTGTCCCCAAAGAACTGATAATCTGAAAAAAGTCTTTTTTTTTAAAACATCTTTTTCCCTTGGCTAAAAAAACCATTAAAACTACGTCAACAGATACCGTAAGAAGAAAAGATATGCCTTCAAAAAAAAAAATCAAACATGCAACAGAGTCAGATATTGGGATATGATGTGATATATGTAGGCTAAAATACAAAGAAAGGCATTTATCAACTTATGGGAAGTTATTTAGCAAAATGAATTTAGGCCATTATGAATAGTGTAGAACAAAATTGGTTATATTTCACAGTAACTGGTTATTTTAACATTGCCTATGTGTAGATTTAATCTTTAGAGTTCTAGTCTCCATGTGAATAATTAGGGAGGAAAAGATGAAGCTGTATTCTATAATCAAGCATACTAATTTTTTTTAACCAATTAAGACTATGCATCTTCTTGCTAAGTAAGGAAAAATGTGTGTTAAACCATAAAACTTTGATGACAAGTCCTCATAATTCTGTATTTTTATGGCCAGGGTTATGAAACAGTATTAATGCTCAGGAAAAGAATTAATTTTCATGACTTACCTGGCTCTTCAGGAGAAAATATTTATTTTAAAATTCTTTGAAATTTCATGTTCAGTGTGCTAATTTATTATAATATAGTTTGCAAAATGTCCACATTGTACCATTCTTTAAATAATACTGATAAATATCTAGGTATCCACATAAGCTTAAGAAGTAGAATCATGTCATTGACTTTGAAGACCCTCTGCAATTGAATTATCTGTAATTCTATTACTTGCAATTATTTTGCCATTTAATTGGAGGTAGCCTTTATCTTAAACTAGATTTCATATATGATCTTGCATTTCTATGTTTTTCCTCTCTCTTTTTCTTTTCTCTTTCTCTGTATCTATTCACATACCTCCTATATTCTATTTCAAGCTTCAATAAGTGCAGTGGCATTTAGTGAATATTAAATAATCCTTCTTTGGTGATTCAAACTCCTGTACCCTGTAAGTGTTATCAGTCTGTCAGTTAAGATTTTGTCTGTCAGTTAAGGTTTTATGGTACTGATGAGGTAGAGGACTTCCCAGGTGACGCTAGTGGTAAAGAATCTGCCTGCCTTGTAAGAGATGCAGGTTTGATCCCTGGGTTGGGAAGATCCTCTGGCAGAGGTAATGGCAAACCACTACCGTATTCTTGCATGGAGAATCCTCATGGACAGAGGAACCTGGCGGGCTATGGTTCATAGGGTCACAAAGTGTTAGATTGACTGAAGCGACTTAGCACTTTGAGACAGAAAATGTGAAAGAGTTTTGATTAAATGTGACTTGAACTTAAGGGCCTACTATTTCTTCATTGGTACTTGACTAAACCTGTAATTTGTATTCCATTTTTAGTTATCTGCCTCTTTCACTTGAATTGAATTAATATAAATTAACTCCTTTTGATTATGTATAATTAAGGCTTAAGCATATTTGCTTCTTTGATATTTTTTGTCTACAAGTATGTATATCTTATATTGTGTTAATTCAGGAGTCCATTTCTTGTTTCACAGCTATAACTGTTCAAGAAAGAGATTGAACACTATTTATAATATATAGTTATTCATTTTTATTTTGTATTTGATTTTAAATTTTGTAAATTCTGTACACTTTATCCTTCATTCATTTATTACTGAGCTTCTCCCCAGTGAAAAACAAAAGAAAAGAAGATAAGCTCCACAGAATTCCTTTTTAAAAATATCAGTTTTATTTTAAAAATTAGCATTGTGATATTAAATAAATATAACATCATGTAAATTTTGCAGTCCTATTGAGCATTCTATATGTTTTATGCTGTTGTTGAACCCACTTTCTATTGGGTATGACAGGCACAAAAGTAAGTAAAATAAAATATGATAAATGTAATTATTTTAAATTCAGATTCAGTGAAAGAATACAGCTGCCCTATTTAGCCAAGTCTAAAAGGATCAATGAAGAGATCTTTAAGGGGAAAAAAAAAAACTGATTTGAAGATTGCTAGACTGAAGCAAGGATGGGGCTGGGTGTTCTAGGCATGCGCAGAGATGGGCTGACCCTAGTCAGCAAATGGGAAGTCACGTTCAGGACACTGGAGGGCAGAGTATAGAGGATGCCACTAGGTCATAGCCCGGGAGATCTGGTGATAGACTATTGCTGTGCAGTCATTCAGCTGTGTCTGACTCCTTGTGACCCCACAGACTGCAGCATACCAAGCTTCCCTGCCTTTCACTGTCTCCCGGAGTTTGAACACTGAGTCAGTGATTCCATCCAACCATCTCATCCTCTGTTGTCCTCTTCTCTTCCTGCTTTCAATCTTTCCCAGCATCAGGGTCTTTTCCAGTGAGTCAGTTTTTCTCATCAGATGCCCAAAGTATTGGAGCTTCTGCTTCATCATTTGTCTTTCCAATAAATATTCAGGGTTGATTTCCTTTTGGATTGACTGATTTGATCTCCTTGCAGTCCAAGGGACTCTCAAGAGTCTTCTCCAACACCACAGTTCAAAAGCATCAGTTCTTCGGCACTCAGCTTTCTTTATGGTCCAACTCTCACATCCATACATGACTACTGGAAAAACCATAGCTTTAACTAGACGGACCTTTGTTGGCAAAGAAATGTCTCTGCTTTTTAATATGCTATCTAGGTTGGAGAAGGCAATGGCACCCCACTCCAGTACTCTTGCCTAGAAAATCCCATGGATGGAGGAGCCTGGTAGGCTGCAGTCCATGGGGTCATGAAGAGTTGGATATGACTGAGCGACTTTACTTTCCTTTCCAGTTTCATGCACTGGAGAGGGATGTGGCAACCCAATCCAGTGTTCTTGCCTAGAGAATCCCAGGGACGGGGGAGCCTGGTGGGCTGCCGTCTATGGGGTTGCACAGAGTCGGACATGACTGAAGCAACTTAGCAGTAGCAGCAGCAACAGGTTGGTCATAGTTTTTCTTGCAAGGAGTAAGTGTCTTTTAACTTCATGGCTGCAGTCATCATCTGCAGTCACCATCAGCCCCCCAAAATAAATTCTGTCTCTGTTTCCACTGTTTCCCCGTCTATTTGCCATAAAGTGATGGGACCAGATGCCATGATCTTAGTTTTTTGAATGCTGTGTTTCAAGCTAGCTTTTTCACTCTCCTCTTTCACTTTCATCAAGAGGCTTTCTGGTTCCTCTTCACTTTCTGCCATAAGGGTGGTATCATTTGCATATCTGAGGTTATTGATATTTCTCCTGGCAATTTTGATTCCAGCTTGTGCTTCATCCAGCCAGGAATTTTGCATGATGTACTCTACATATAAGTTAAATAAGCAAGGTGACAATGTGCAGCCTTGATATACTCTTTTCCCGATTTGGAACCAGTCTGTTGTTCCATGTTCAGTTCTAATTGTAGCTTCTTGACCTGCATACAGGTTTCCCAGGAGTCGGTAAAATAGTGTAATATTCCCAGCCTGTTAAGAGTTTTCCACAGTTTGTTGTGATCCACACAAAGGCTTTAATGTAGTCAAAGAAAGAAATAGACATTTTTCTGGAATTCTCTTGCTTTTTCTGTGACCCAAGAAATGTAGTCAATTTGACCTCTGATTTGTCTGCCTTTTCTAAGTCTAGCTTGTATGTCTGAAAGTGATACATAGGTTTAGATAATCAAGAAGTTATTATATGTTGTACAGAATTAGCACAGCACTTATGGAATCTTTATCAATACAGTGTGCCACTGCCATCGATTACTTTATATAAATTCATTTGTATAACAGACATTTTGTAGCAATATATGTGGATCACAGCCTATAGGTTTTATTCAGTTTGTAATAGAGCATTATTTTTAGACCTTATCCTCTTAGATTAACATTTTTTTCTTCATGGATCTAATGAAGTAATTGTGGTATACACTAACTAAAGTATATTAACAAAAAATTATGTGTTTCATCAGAACAAATCAGTGATATACATAATTGCTTTAGGGTTCTAATTTTGTTTTATTGTATTGTAAGGAGACCAATAGTTGGAATGCATTTTATTACTTCATGTAATAGGCATACATCTAGTTTCCTTTTTGAATCTTAAGATCATGTGAGGTTAGAAATGACTACTGGAACTGAAAGGTAAAATATAGAGTGAACTATTTTCATCAAGCAGAACATATCAGTCAGATGACTGCCATTAGTATATGCAGAGTTTGAACAGCTTGATAAGAGAAAATAAAAACATCAGTAGCAAAATGTGTAAAATAAAAGCTGAAAAGTGAAAGTGAAAATGTTAGTTGCTCAGTCATGTCTGACTCTGTGACATTGTGGCTTGTGGCTCCAGTCTCCTGTGTCCATGGGATTCTCTAAGGAAGAATACTGGAGTGAGTTTCCATGCCTTCCTCAAGGGGATCTTCCCGAAACAGAGATCAAACCCAGGTCTCTTAAATCGCCTTCATTGGCAAGAGGTTTCTTTACTGCTAGGCCACCTATAGAAATTACAAACACATAGTAAATTATAAAAACAGAATAATTAAAAAATCCAATAAAATAGTGACATTGCACATTTCAGTATTTTAACAAATATTATGAAAATCATAGCAAAGATGAAACTTTTTTGGGAGAAATTCACCCTCATGCATTTTTGTTGTTGTTGTATTTGTTGGCAAGAACTCCTTCCCCAGTGACTCAGTGGTAAAAAATCTGCCTGCCAGTGCAGGAGATATGGATGAGTTCAATATAGGCAGATCCTTTGGAGAAGTAAATGGCAACCTACTCCAGTATTCTTGCCTGAAAAACCCCATGGACAGAGGAGCCTGGAGGGCTAAAGTCCATGAGGTCCCAAAGAGTCAAACACAAATTAGTGACTGAACAACAACAACTCCAGGTTTAGGCCCTTCTTAAAATTGTTTCCGAGGACATTTAATAATCTTGATTTTCTTTGTTTCCTCAAATCACTACATGAAGATTTTAAATTTGTGTGTGTGTCAGTTTTCTCTAAGTACTATGTCATTTTATTTACAGTGACATTAAAGTATTACCTGACTTCTTGATATCAATTTGGTACTGCATTTTTAACCTTTGCTTTTTCAAAAATATTTACTGAATATTGCATATGTAGTAGATAAATTCAGACTAAGCCTTTGTATTGGGCATTTAGAAGCATTGGATGCCAGATGCTGGTGCTGCCACTTGCTTCCTATGTAACTGAACAAAGGATTTAGATTCATGAAGCTTACCTTCTAAATAAGCAATATTATTACTGATTTTATCTCATAGGGTTGTTGGATAAATTATAATTGATTTGTGGAGCATCTTAGATATTTTCTTCTTAGTAATTATTCAATACATAGTTATTATTATTATTCATGGAGTTAGTATTTTTGATTTTATAATAAATAAGATAAAATATTACTTCACGGAAACTAGTAAATTCTTATTTCCAACGTGAAGAATCTTGGTGGTTACTGTTAAAGTGTGAATTCACTACTTCTAAATGTGGTTAAGACTTGGAATGACAAGGTCACTTTCATTTAGTTCATTTGGACAGACCAAGCCCCACCAAGAATTAACAACACTTTATGCTGTTAAATGAACATAGTGTTCATTTAACAGTTAACTACAGTATTTTTGTACTCCTTCCCAGGTAACCACTAATTTAACTGTGTAATTTGATTTTTACTAGTACTGCATAGGGGAATTAAAGTATAAACTCTACCAGGACTATTGACATGGTGTTATTCAGTAGTTCTATTTTCATATCACAGCTGAAGGAGGGTATCTTGACTACTTCAAAGGTCTTTTGAGCTTAGAAACTTTTACAACGTTCAGTTCAGTCACTCAGTCATGTCGGACTCTTTGTGACCCCATGGATTGCAGCACGCCAGGCTTCCCTGTCCATCACCAATTCCTAGAGCTTACTCAAACTCATGTCCATCAAGTCAGCAATGCCATCCAGCCCTCTCATCCTCTGTCATCCCCTTCAGTTCAGTTCAGTTCATTTCAGTTGCTCAGTCATGTCCGACTCTGAGACCCCATGGACTGCAGCACGCCAGGCCTCCCTGTCTATCACCAACTCTTGGAGTTTACTTAAACTTACGTCTATTGAGTTGGTAATGCTATCCAATCATCTCATCCTCTGTTGTCCCCTTCTCCTCCTGCCTTCAAACTTTCCCAGCATCAGGGTATTTTCAAATGAGTCAGCTCTCTACATCAAGTGGCCACAGTATTGGAGTTTCAGGTTCAACATCAGTCCTTTCCAGTGAATATTGTTGCTTCTTGACCTGATATAGATTTCTCAGGAGGCAGGTAAGATGGTCTTTCAGAATTTTCCACAGTTTGTTGTGATCCACACAGTCAAAAGCTTTGACATAGTCAATAAAGCAGAAGTAGATGTTTTTCTGGAACTCTCTTGCTTTTTCTATGGGCCAACTGATGTTGGCAATTTGACCTCTGGTTCCTCTGCCTTTTCTAAATCCAGCCTGAACATCTGGAAATTTCATGGTTCACATACTGTTGAAGCCTGGCTTGGAGAATTTTGAGCATTACTTCGCTAGCATGTGAGATGAGTGCAATTGTGTGGCACTTTTAATATTCTTTGGCATTGCCTTTTTGGGATTGGAATTCAAACTCACCTTTTCCACTCCTGTGGCCACTGCTGAGTTTAGTAAATTTGCTGGCTATTGAGTGTAGCACTTTCACAGCATCATCTTTCAGGATTTGAAATAGTTTAGCTGGAATTCCATCACCTCCACAAGCCTTTTTTTGTAGTGATGCTTCCTAAGGCCCACTTGACTTTGCATTCTAGGATGTCTGGCTCTAGGTGAGTGATCACACCATTGCTGTTATCTGGGTCATGAAGATCTTTTTTGTATAGTTCTTCTGTGTATTCTTGCCACCTCTTCTTAATATCTTCTGCTTCTGCTAGGTCCATACCATTTCTGTCCTATTTTGTGCCCATCTTTGCATGAAATATTCCTTTGTGAAGTCATTCAGTCGTGTCCCACTCTCTGCGACCCCATGGACGGTAACCTACCAGGCTTTGCGGTCCATGAGATTTTCCAGGCAAGAATACTGGAGTGGGCTGCCATTTCCTTCTCCAGGGGATCTTCCCAACCCAGGGATCAAACCCGGGTTTCCTGCATTGCAGACAGATGCTTTACCATCTGAGCCACTAGGGAAGCCCATAAATATTCTTTTGGTATCTCTAATTTTCTTGAAGAGATCTCTAGTCTTTCACATTCTATTGTTCTCCTCTATTTCTTTGCTTTGATCACTGAGGAATGCTTTCTTATCTCTCTTTCCTAGTCTTTGGAACTTTGCATTCAAATGGGTATATCTTTCCTTTTCTCCTTTGCCTGTCAAGTCTTTTCTTTTCTCAGTTATTGTAAGGTCTCCTTGGACAACTATTTTGCATTGTTGCATTTCATTTTCTAGGGGGTGATCTTGACCACTGCCTCCTGTACAATGTCAAAGTTACAAAGTTAGTGCTATTATTTACAGCTGACATTTCCAGTTTTGTAGCTGATTATAAGTATATTGTTTACATGATTATCTTCAAACGGCCAAGAGCACAAAGGGCAGGGGGTGAAAAGGCAAGAAACAAAGGAGGAAACCAAATATTCAGGTTGAAAGGGAAGGAGGTGGGAAGGAACCAAGGGACCATGGTATCTCATGGTACTTTAATTCAATAAAACAAAGAACAATGAAATGCCAATGTTTTGTCAATAAATCATGTTCCAACATATTTGACAAATGTATTCAGAGAGGGGTCCTGTTCATGTCACTTATTGATAATATCCTTCTGTCTGAATTGGCCACATGAGGATTAAGACAGCAGTTTAAAATAATAGTGAAGCTTGCATCATTTGGTAAAACTTCAACAAATAAGAAGCCTAAAATCTGGGGAAAATATCTCTTTAATTGTTTGGAAGTGGAATTGCACTTTAGGAGATTTTTACATTTGTTGTTTTTTTTATGCCTCAGGATATTTTACCCTAAGAGCCTTCAGAACAGAGACTGCAACTTGATGAGCCTCAGCTGTCCAGGGACAGAATTCGGGACTAAAAGCAAAGCTATAAATGTAAAGGGAAATCCTCAAAGGGAGATATTTCTTTAGAAGAGATAAAACACCCAAATCTTAGTATAAACTCTGCCTAAAACCTTGTCTAACTTATAAATTATGCATGTTGTTTAAGAAAAAGCAGCAGTTAGTACCTGAAAAATGATTGGGGATTTAGCTCCTGTCAGCCTCAGGGAAGGTTTAAGTTCAGATAAGTTGACTATTTTGTAGGGAAAAAAAAAAAAAAATTCTCAAAAAAATGTAACAAAATTCAGATTTTCTTCAACTTATCATTTTAAACACAGCATCTAAACAAAACTCAGTCAACTTGAAGAAACAGGAAAATGAGAATCAAGAATATAAGCAGGTAGAAGACCATAACTGACACTGGCAGGATTAAGTTGTTTCAGTTAGATGAATTCTGAAGCTTGAAATTCATTAGCTACAATGGAAAAAAAAAAACAACAAACAAACCAACCCACTGGGTAGGCTTACCAGAAAATTGGAGGAGGTGACTGAAACAAATTATCAGTTAACTTGAAGATGGAATTTATCAAATCTGAAGAACAGAAAAAATAAAAATAAAAAAGATTGAAGAAACATTGACAGAGCCTTACAGACAATTCATGTGGTATAACATAATGTTATTGGAATTCCAGAATAAAATGAGACAATAATTATGGCAGAAGAAAAACTGAAGAAATAATGGCTGAAAATTTCCCCAAGGATATCAATTTACAGATCCAAGAAATGCAGTGAATGCCAAGAGTGATGAAACTGCTGAAATATAAAGTTAAAATTTTTTAAATTATTTAGGGAATATGATAAATAAGGAACAAAAATAACTGTCAATCAGAATTCTGTGTACGGCGATGCTCTCCTTCAGAAATGAATATTAATAAACAATTTTTGATACATAAAAACAGAGATTTCATCATTAAGCTGTCTGTACTCTAAGATATTGAAAAGTAACTTCTTAAATCCAAAGGGAAATGGCACCAGATGGAAACCAAATCTACAAGAAGGAGTAAGACTACCAGATGCAATCAATGTGCATACATATATATTCATATTGCAGACTGTGTATTTTCAATTTTAACACTGAAAAGTTGATGATGGAAATGCTTTAATTTTAATATTTAATGTAAAACAATGAGATTCATTGCATTATATGTAACAATTTTGAATGATCAGGTTTGCTTCCCTATTTTCTTTCTCATTAGGAAGATAGCATTAAGGAGTTAAGATATTTGTATCCGTAGAATGGATGAGCGCCAAACAAGGTTCTGATGTTTGGACTAGATAGTCTGCTGTTTCATATGTTAATGTGAACATCATTTTTTGTGTAAACATCAGTCATCTTTTTGTTTAAAGTTAAGATTATTTCCTTTATTCGTAGTGTTGCTGGCTTTGCATTCTTTTGCACAACGGGCGTGATGCTTTTGCTTTCTGTTTTGTAGTACATGGTTTAGTTTCACAGCAGGTAAATTGTGCCCTGAGCAAAGCATGTAAATTTTCTTTTGAAAAGATGAGATTGCTAGGTCTTAGTGTTTTGCTAGCTTTCAAGTCAAGCATATAATTTATGTATGTGTATGTTAAAATATGCATTTATGCTTAAAATGGGTTTTCACATTTTGAGATTTACACTTTGGAAGAAATGTTTAATTTAGACTGATACCTTTCCTTCTCTTTGCTCTGAAAAGAAACCATGTGTTACTAACCATTAAAATGGGCTATTTAGTAAATTAATTCAAAGCATAAGATTGCTTCTGTAATTTACAAAATCATTCTTCCCAACTAATTTTGTTAAACCAATTGATGCATGCATGTCGAGCCTGATTCTTGCTTTTTTAAAAAAATTTTTGCTTAGAAAAGCCTCACATCTCCACCCACATACATCTCCACCTTCCTTCAAACTCCTGTCAGTTTCTTATATATTTTATTTCTTTCTCCCTTTTTGGAGCATCTCAGGACTGCCCTAAAATTTCAGGCAGAAGCAAACCCCTGGAAAGCACACCAGTTTCATCCAGAGTTATTGATTTATTACTTCCCATATTTAAGTAAGCATCGCAGAACATGCGATGTGCATATTTGGTAGTAACTCATAGGTGGGCTGAGAGCAAAAATCTCTGCTCAGTAGAACTGAATCTTCTTATAAATCTCACACTTTCAGATAATGCATCTTAAAAGGATGCTAGCATTTTGTCACTTCTCCCCTCCTCTGGTCACTTAGCAGATGGCTTTAAGCCGACAGAACTGTGAGCTCCACAGCCATTAATAACTCTATTGTCAGCACTCTCTATCTTCTAAGGAATTGTGTAGTTTGCACAGTACGCAATGGCCCTTGAGTGGTGAGTAGGAGCTAAATTCTAGATCAGGTTCTGTTCCCCAAGTTTTATGCACTTGGCAAGCTGCCCAAAGGGAAAGCTTTTTTGTTTCTTCTACATCTACTGGTTGGGAGTGGGAGTCTCTCTCCAGCTCTTGCTATGCTCCCTCCTATAGCTGTGCGCATAGCAAATGGTATGTGTTAACTTTTGGTGTAGTGAAAATGCTTCCTATTGCTTTTGATAGTGCAATACATCGATCAGGATCTGAATCAGCCAATTATCACCCACCATAAAAAGGCAAATAAGTACATGTGAGATTGTCTGTTCAGTCTGCAAAGCAAGGACTTTACCATATTCCTTGACTGAGGGAAACTTGAAATGACATTTTAATAAGGCATTTCACTGGAATAAACCTACATTTGAAGGAACTGACATGGAATCTTTAATGAAATTATTTTGCTTTTGTTTGTTTATTGCCTGTAATTTGAGTTGCCTTGAACAAGTAACGTTTTTATTTTTCTTAACAGTTCTCATTGAGCAAATGTACAGTGTTTACTAAAAAGAAACAGACTTCATGTACAAAGATGAGCTCCACAGCCATTAATAACTCTATTGTCAGCACTCTCTATCTTCTAAGGAATTGTGTAGTTTGCACAGTACGCAATGGCCCTTGAGTGGTGAGTAGGAGCTAAATTCTAGATCAGGTTCTGTTCCCCAAGTTTTATGCACTTGGCAAGCTGCCCAAAGGGAAAGCTTTTTTGTTTCTTCTACATCTACTGGTTGGGAGTGGGAGTCTCTCTCCAGCTCTTGCTATGCTCCCTCCTATAGCTGTGCGCATAGCAAATGGTATGTGTTAACTTTTGGTGTAGTGAAAATGCTTCCTATTGCTTTTGATAGTGCAATACATCGATCAGGATCTGAATCAGCCAATTATCACCCACCATAAAAAGGCAAATAAGTACATGTGAGATTGTCTGTTCAGTCTGCAAAGCAAGGACTTTACCATATTCCTTGACTGAGGGAAACTTGAAATGACATTTTAATAAGGCATTTCACTGGAATAAACCTACATTTGAAGGAATTGACATGGAATCTTTAATGAAATTATTTTGCTTTTGTTTGTTTATTGCCTGTAATTTGAGTTGCCTTGAACAAGTAACGTTTTTATTTTTCTAAACAGTTCTCATTGAGCAAATGTACAGTGTTTACTAAAAAGAAACAGACTTCATGTACAAAGACACCCCTTACACCAAGAGCACCGATTCTCCTAAGCTTGTTCTGAACCTGACATCATTTAGAATTGTGTTCTCAGTGCAGTAGCTCATCCCTTAGAGCTCAAAATCTTAGCTGTCAAACGTCCCCTAAACTCATTAGGACTCGTTTGTCTCTGTCAGTGACATGTTCTCAAGAGGCAGTTCATGCCAGGCTGCTTTGTCTCACAGCCACTTTAAATAAGATGAGTTTTCAAGAAAAAAAAAAAGAGAACCTATGCTTTAGAATGTGTTATATTTCAGGGAATTACATAAATTTTTCTTTACAAATTTCCATTTGCAAGGAAAAGTACAGGTTAAGCACTGTCTAAATAAATGATGCCTAGTAAAAATATCCTTTCTTTAAAAATTCAGCTCAGAATCCTGTACACTAGTCCAAATGAACATTGTAGAGAGATTTTGACCACCTTGGCTGAAGGACAACAAATACTGTAGGATAATCTCTTAATACTCAGTTGAGAAGTGCCTGAGTACCATATGTTGGGATAAAAATAAAACTTATAGCACTCTGGTTATTTGTTTTAATTCAAGGGTAGATTTTCTCTCATTCTCAGAATAGGTAATAGGTAGAATTAATACCTAGAGTCATGATTTATAAATCTAATTTTTCTCAATCTAATTTTTTTAAATACAGTTGAATGAAAATTATTCTTGGTTATATTTTAGTGGCTTTACTTTATAGTATCAAATTTTAATAGCTGAAGTATTGTTAATTTACAAGGTTGTGTTAGTTTTGGATGTACAGCAAAATGACTCAGTCATACAGACACACACACACACACACACACACACACACACACACACACACATTCTTTTTCAGATTCTCTTCCATTATAGATTATTATAAAATATTGCATATAGCTTCCTGTTATATAGTAGGTCCTTATTTTTTTTTATCTATTTTGTATATAGTTTTATGTATATGTTAATCCAAAACTCCTAATTTGTTTTCCTGTCCCCATCCTCTTTGGTAACCATAAGTTTGTTTCTAATGTCTGTGAGTCTATCTGTTTTCCCATAACTAAGCTTATTTGTATCATTTTTTCAGACTCTACATATAAATGTTGTTATATGATATTTGTCTTTGTCCGACCTCATTTAATTCGATAATCTCTAGGCCCAGCCGTGTTGCTGCAAATGACATCATTTCTTTTCTTTTCTTTTTTTTTTTTTATGATTGAGTAGAACCCCACTCCAGTACTCTTGCCTGGAAAATCCCATGGATGGAGGAGCCTAGTAGACTGCGGTCCATGGGGTCGCTAAGAGTCAGACACAACCGAGCGACTTCCCTTTCACTTTTCACTTTCATGCATTGGAGAAGGAAATGGCAACCCACTCCAGTGTTCTTGCCTGGAGAATCCCAGGGACAGGGGAGCCTGGTGCCTGCCGTCTATGGGGTTGCACAGAGTCTGACACGACTGAAGCAACTTAGCAGCAGCAGTAGCAGCAGCAGTATTCTGTGTGTGTATGTACATATGTGTGTGTGTGTATATATATATGTGTGTGTGTATATATGCGTGTGTGTATATATGCATGTGTGTATATATATATATACACACACACATACTATATGTATATACACATATAGTGTGTGTGTGTATAGTGTATGTGTATAGTGTATGTGTGTATATGTGTACAGACATATACACACACATATATATACACACACACACACACACACACACACATATATACACACACATAATAGAATACTGCTGCTGCTAAGTTGCTACATATAGCATGTGTGTGTGTGTGTGTGTGTGTGTGTATGTATATATATACTATATGTATGTATACACAGAAGATATACCCCATATCTTCTTTATCCATTCATCTGTTGTTGGACAGGTTGCTGCCATGCCTTGGTTGGTTGTTTAATTGCTAAGTTGTGTCCAGCTCTTGCAACCTCATGGACGTAGCCTACCAGGTTTCTCTTTCCATGGGATT
>SJYC01052281.1:0-35901 GCA_006408675.1 Madoqua kirkii
GTCTCTGTGTGTGTCTGTGTGTGTGCGTATGTGTATGGTGAGCAGAGATCGAAAACTTCCTGGTAGAGAGCTGAAACCCAAGTTGAGCCTTCAGCAGTTTACTTAGCTTTCATTCTATTTTTTTTTAATCATTTGGAAGAAAAAGCACTAAGGGTAGGTACTTCTGGAGAGTAGGAGGGTTAAATATGATGATACTCTGGAAATCCATTTGACTGAGCTTGACAGTTTGTCTTGGAAGAGGCTAGAAACTAAACCAAGGCCTACAGTAAGAAGATGGGGAACTGGGAAGTAAGACTTGTGTAGAATGGCAATCAAACGGATGCTGGTACAAAGTCCCCAGCTCTGAGCCCCAGAAAAATAGAAATTTAGTCCATTAGATGAGTCAAGTTACCTAAAAGACAGGGGCAATGGGAAAACCAAAATAAGGCTGTCTCTAGGAGAGAGAATTTTTCCAAGACCAAGGGATCAGATAAAATGGTAATCTACAGAAGAGCAGTTTGGAAAAACCCAGAGTCACCAGGCTTGGATGAAGGAATAGCAGTGTCTAGCTTTTGGGCAGAAGGAATGGTAGAATGGAATAGTTCAGCCCAGTTCAGTTGCTTGATCGTGTCCGACTCTTTGTGACTCCATGGACTGCAGCACACCTGGCTTCCCTGTCCAGCATCAACTCCTGGAGCTTGCTCAAACTCATGTCCATTGAGTCAGTGATGCCATCCAACCATCTCATCCTCTGTTGTCCCCTTCTCCTCCTGCCTTCAATTTTTGCCAGCATTAGGGTCTTTTCCAATGAGTCAGTTCTTCGCATCAGGTGGCCAAAGTATTGGAACATCAGCTTCAGCACCAGTCCTTCCAGTGAATATTCAGGACTGATTTCCTTTAGGATGGACTGGTTGGATCTCCTTGCAGTCCAAGGGACTGTGAAGAGTCTTCTCCAACACCACAGTTCAAAGCATCAATTCTTTGGCACTCAGCTTTCTTTATGATCCAACTCTTGTATCCATACATGACTACTGGAAAAATTGTAGCTTTGACTAGATAGACCTTTGCTGGCAAAGTAATGTCTCTGTTTTTTAATATGTTGTCTAGGTTTGTCGTAACTTTTCTTCCAAGGGGCAAGTGTCTTTTAATTTCATGGCTGCAATCACCATCTGCAATGATTTTGGAACCCAAGAAAATAAAGTCTATCCATGTTTCCATTGTTTCTCCATCTGTTTGCCATGAAGAACTGGAACAGGCAAGAGAAAGGTGGAGTCAAGGACCTAGAAGGCAACAGACATATTATTATGATGAAAAGTTTGACATAATGCTGGTGAGGCAGTTGTAGAAACTGGTACTTACAGTCGGTGTCAAATAAACAGTGGCCATTTACTGCTGTATCCTTGAGAATTTAGCCAAATCTCCTTTATCCTACCATTTCAGATAAGCACTAATCCAGAAGTTGAGGTTGAAACAAATCTGAAAGTGGATCTCAAGTGACCCCCACAGTGAGAGATGTGGTTGGCCCAAACTGAGAAATAGAATCTGATAATTTATTACCAATTCTCTAACTCGTTGAAAGTTAGGCAACCAGGAGACCAAGGCTTAATACTATGAGAACTTCTGTGGGCAGAGCAGAGCAGCAGAGGACTTTGAACCCTACCTTGTGCTCATGACTAGTTCTGTGACTTTGACAAATCAGTTAGCCTCTCTTATGTTCATATTCCTTATGCACATTTGAACTTGTTTAGAGGACTTAATAATGATTTTTAAAACATATTTCACTGACTTTTTAATTACTTGCTAATATTTTTTCTGGCCATTTAAAAATGGGATTGAAAGAAGCAATTGGGTTTGTACAGGCCTTCATCTGTTTCTACTATGAGGAAGAATATTTCGTTATCTTCATCATTGTCTCATCATTACATTTACTTGAGGCAGATGTTCAGTTCTCTCTAACTTAGATGCAAAAGACAACATTGCCCTTGTATTTTTTTTTTTTAATCTCAGCAAGGTCAGTTTTATTTTACAAGTATAATTGACTGTGAAAAACTATTACACTTGTTATGTTTTCTTTTGTTAGGAAAAAAGGGAGCTTTAATCAAGATTAAGATAAATGCTTGTATTTTAAGTTTTTCTTTTCAGTTTGCTAATAAAAAGAGTCTCACATTTTAAAGGATTTCTCCTAAATCAAAAAATCTTCTGGGTAAAACTGCTGGCAATGTCAGCAAAAGAATTGTCCCTTCAAGTTGCATTTCCTTTTAAATCATGGTGGTAGGAGAACTGTACTGATTAATGCTTATAATTTGAGATTACTGCTGAGGGCCACACTGTGGTTCACTGTATACAAGTTTGAAAATCCATGCATGATTTAATCCAAATGAGCAAATATAACATTACTTTTTAAGACAGTGGGAGTGATGCCAAAGATTTTCAAGACAATTTCTTTAGCCTGTTAAAATCATCACAGATATTTAATTATTTATATAGTGAAGTTGTAATGTGGACTACAATGAAGCTGAAGGTGTTAAAAGCAAAACCATTTCTGGATAGATGACTGGACAGATGACTTTTGTAATAATTTAGGGAAATTAATTAGAGAAACTGTTAAGAAAATAAATTTCTGTATTTAAGTATTGAAATAAGATCAAGGTTTTTAGCTGTATGACCATTATGTAAAATAGGAAAATACAGTTGAATGAAATTTCAAAGACATTTAATTTACAGACTTTTAAAGTTTAAGAATGAGTTGAGTTAAATAAGTCTAATCCATGAACAGCTAGACTCTAGAATGTTCTTAAAATCATCCAAGCTTTAGTTATGTTTTACAAGTCTCCTGTACTTTGTAATATTTTTCTGCCAAAGGTAACAGTTTCCTTTTTTAATAATATGGTTGATTATTGAAAACTGGGTTGTATCTTTGCTGACAATGAGTAAGTCATACTGTAAAAATCATTTAATATCTAGACCACTTTAGTGAAATTAACTTGCTGTGAAGGATTGAATTGTCTCTTCTAAAATATGTTGAAGTCTTGTGCCCCAGTACCTGAGAATGTGGCCTTGTGTGGAACTGGGTCATTACTAGGAAATCACGTTGAAATGAGCATGAGCCCTAATCCAATGACTGATACCCTTTAAAAAGGGAGAGTTTGCATGCAGAGACAGAGTTGCACAAAGGTACGAATGGTAGGAGGAAACAGAGAGGATGCTGAGGCTGGGAGAACCAAGGAGACAGGTCTGCAGCAGTTTCCCCATCCCAGTCCTCAGGAAACCAGCCCTGAGGACACCTTGATTTCAGAGTTCAAGCTTCTAGAACTATGAGACATCACATGACTATTGTCCTAAGCCTCCAGTTTGGGGCACTTTGTAACCACAGCCCTTGGAAACTGATCCACTGCCCTCTGACTTCCTGTTAAGTTGTGCCAATGGGAGGCCTCAGAAGATGGGAGGAGAGGGTGAAGCCAGCCAGGGCAGGGCATTGGTTCTCCAGGCTCCCTCTGGACAGACCCTTGCATTGGCTGGCCTTTCCTCTGGAGTACTCTCTCCACACTTACCCTTGGATTCCTGAATCTGCCCTCCCTCCTTGCCCCTTCACCTTAATATGTTCAAAGGGCTCCTTGCTGCTGCAAGGCCCAGAGCCAGGTATCGTCTCTGTGCGCCCAAATATTTCCCACATACTTTGAAATAATCCTTCTGTTAAACTCTTATAAAAACATCTGCTTTGGATGTGATATCTTTATCTTGGCATGACTTTCAACTAATTCAGTACCTCTCCTCCTTGCTTTATACTGCTTTCTGTCCATGATAGATGATAACACTTAACGTATTATAATTATTTGCTTGAATAAATGTTTTTATCTAAAAAGTAAGTTCCCTGAAGCTATTTATTCTCTATTTGAAAGCCAACACCTTGCAAAGGTTCTGTCATAATGTAAGTCCTCAAAATATACTTACTGAATAAATGCATACATGAATGTTTTAAGATGTTAGCATTTTGTATCTTGTCCACAAAGAAAGGAGACTTTAGGTGGCTGGCAAAAATGAGCGTCATATAATACTAAGATTTCATAGGTGAAGAAATTAATATTAAAGGATAATAAGGTTAGAAAATAGAATAAGACTAATATATGAAATGTCATGGGCTTCCCAGGTGATGCTAGTGGTAAAGAAGCAGCAGCCATTGCTATGAGACATAAAAGATACGGGTTCAGTTCCTTGGTTGTGAAGATCCATTGGAGGAGGACATGGGAAGCCACTCCAGTATTCTTGCCTAGAGAATCCCACAGGCAGAGAAGCCTGGCAGACTATGGCCCATAGCATCACAAAGAATTGGACATGACTGAAGCAACTTCATGCACACATGCATGAAAGGTCATAATATGCTATATACTTGCGTGAAGTAGATAATACATATGCTTCTGTGTTTTCTAATAAACAATATGGAGGCAAAAGAAGACCGGTTATATGAATCACAATGTCCATAAGTCAAACACAAACTAATCAGTTACACAATATACACATATTCTAAATACTGAGACTTATGCAAATACTAAACTCCAGTGAATCTTCAGGAACAACCCAGCATGTCATGTAGTGAACGATGGCTTCGATATTCTTCAGTTAATTGGAAAGTGAATTTCATAAGGCTATTTTTGTACCATGCTCTCTTGTGACCAGTGGTGTAATGCCCAATAATGCTCAGTAAGGACAAGTCCAATAAAGTGGGCTAAGGAAAGCAATATTAATTAGGTGCCCTGACAGAAGGGAATCGTCTAAGTATACATTCAGAAGACCTAGAATATATGAACTGTCTATAGTTTTGATAACATTATGATTCGTGCCCAAAATATCTATATTATAAATTTTACACATAATATTATTTTTCTCATTATTATTTCTATAATACTTTGTAGTGATGAATTCAAGTCTTACAGGTACTTTGACCCTTATGCTGGGAAAGACTGAAGGCAAAAGGACAAAGAGATGGCAGAGGATGAGATGGTTAGAAGTATCACTGACACAATGGACGTGAATTTGAGCAAACTTCAGGAGATAATTAAGGATAAGGGAGCCCGGCATGCTGCGGTCCATTGGGTCCACGAAGAGTTGGACACAACTCAGCAACTGAACAACAAACAGTAACTGTTATTGATGAACCTGTGTTTTTACAGAAAGCCTGGTTGTGAGGTCAAAACTGCATATAAATATTTTCAGTCACTTTGTTAAGTTGATTTGTATTTAACAAACAAAGTAAGAGATAAAAGTGATAGAAATATATATCAAAATGAATGAATACAACAAGTTTGTAAAAGTCAGAAAATATAATTTTTCCTTTTGTCCTTACATTTTCCAAAATAGGTTTCAATGATTTATGAGATGTTGAGCCCTGAATCATTTATATGAGGTGAAAAATATTATTGAATAAATAATCTTTAGAAAGTCTATGTGATAAAAACTCACACTCCATATGTATTTCTTTTTGCTGTTCTGGAATAAAACATATCAGGGACAAGTTCACATAATGCTCACTGCATGTCCTCAGTGGAAAACTGTATGTTTCTTCCTTTTAAAACATTACAAATTCAAGGCTAACAAATCTTAGCACATAAAAATATATCAAAATGAATGAATACAACAAGTTTGTAAAAGTCAGAAAATATAATTTTTCCTTTTGTCCTTACATTTTCCAAAATAGGTTTCAATGATTTATGAGATGTTGAGCCCTGAATCATTTATATGAGGTGAAAAATATTATTGAATAAATAATCTTTAGAAAGTCTATGTGATAAAAACTCACACTCCATATGTATTTCTTTTTGCTGTTCTGGAATAAAACATATCAGGGACAAGTTCACATAATGCTCACTGCATGTCCTCAGTGGAAAACTGTATGTTGCTTCCTTTTAAAACATTACAAATTCAAGGCTAACAAATCTTAGCACATAAAATGTAGAACTACCATGGCCCAGTATTTGGAACTGTTGACTTACCAATTAGCAGGCCTGTACTGAGGAGTCTGTGTGTGTGTGTGTGTGTGTGTAACATGCGGTTCTGTCTTTATCTCTTGAAGGAAATGTCCACAGAACTGTGCCTTCCTGCTGCTTCTTTCACACTGGTAGGGTCATAGCACTTCCTATCTCGGGCCTTCTCCTCAAGCAATATACATCTTAGGTTAACTCTACTTTCAATGTGACCTCCTCCATGTGTTTATTTTGCTCAAACCCCTGGTGATCTCAGTGGCACCAGCAGCCAGTGTAATTCTGCCATTTCTGTGATTGACTTGCCATGCCAGCATGCTTGCACCCAGGGGCTGACTTCTTGAACCATGTAAGGACATCAGCATGCACTTGAGCTTAAAAAGAAGGCTCTTCAAGTGCTTTGTAGATGTGGAAGAATGGGATATCTGCAAACACAATTGAGACTTTTGTCCGCAAGAACCTCAGATCTGCTTTAATGCGATGAGAAATGAATGATTAAAGTGCCAAATCTTCACCATTGTAGATTATATATTTTAGCCTGGAAAAAATTTAAGAGATTTTGCCACATGTACTAGTTATCCAAATAAAGTGTTAATCAAGTGCCTAGAAAGGCTCTAATTTAAAAGGATGTATTTTCCTGGTAAACCCTCTAAGATTAACTTGTCTCTTTGTCACTTGTGGCAACTGAATTAGTTAATTTGTGGTATGAGCCTTTTAGTGATGAACCAATTAAATGCTGTGCCATCAGCCAAAACTATTTAGTTGAATTTAAGATGAGTTTATTTGAAGTACTTATTTCTGGTAATACTTATGAGAGTATATCAGTAAGGATTGCATTAGACTACATATAGCAAAATATCCAGTTTACAGTAGGTAAAAGATTATTTTTGTTTGTTCCCCATCCTCTGGAGAAGGAAATGGTGACCTACTCCAGTATTCTTCCCTGGAGATTCCTATGGACAGAGGATTCTGGCAGGCTACAGTCCATGGGATCACAAGAGTCAGACACAATTTAGTGACTAAACCATCACTGTGCTGAGACAAGTTCTAAGATAAGCAGTAAATAGCTGGTATGATAACAACACAATTTCATCAGAGATACATTGATCTTCTTTCAGCCAAATGAGCCACCATCTCCAGGTGTGGTTTTTTTGTCCTCAAGCTACAAGGTATTTTGAACTCAAACCATTATGCCCCATGCCATTTTTTCTTTTTAAAAGATCTAAAGACTCAGTGGTAATAGCATGCAGACCACTTGAATCAGTTCCCTTGGAACCTCAGCGCTGACACTTTGACTTACATGATTACATAGACATGTCTGTTCATTAGAATTAGAGTGAAATATACCTGAGCAATAAGTGAATCCCTAATAAAAATCATTGTTCTGTTTTTAAAAAGGGGGCCAATTGGGAATAGTCTCTACCACAGAAGACCAAATAGCATTTGAGGCTATATGATAATCTGTGTATAGGGAAAATATCTCTTTCTTTTCCATAGTACAGATACATGTGAATTTGCATATATGTTTGTGTGGAGGATAAGGTGGCCTGCTGTGGGGTTGGGGGTACTGAGTGCAATAGTGCGGTAGTGCATGCATGGGACCTTTTGAAGGAGGTCACCATTATCTTCATTACCTCACCAAAATCCAAGAATGGTGGAGTAGAAGGACGTGTGATCATCTTCTCCTTCAGTTCAGTTCAGCTGAGTTCAGGTCAGTCGCTCAATTGTGTCTGACTCTTTGCAACCCCATGAATCGCAGCACACCAGGCCTCCCTGTCCATCACCAACTCCTGGAGTTTACTCAGACTCACGTCCATCGAGTCAGGGGTGCCATCCAGCCATCTAGAGAACTCCAAAATTACAACTTGCTACTGAACAACCATCAACAGGAGAATGTTGGATTCTACCAAAAAAAAAAAAAAACCACACACACACACAAAACCCACATCCAAAGGCAAAGGAGAAGCCCCAGCAAGATGGTAGGAGGGGCAAAATCGCATTTAGAATCAAACCCCATACCCATCAGAAATGCATGGAGGGCTCAAACAAAACCTTGTGCACACCAGGAAACTCCACAGAGACTGAGGCAGAACTGTGTTTGAGTGTCTCCTGTGGAGGCCTGGGTCAGCAGGGCAGGGGCTCTGGGGGCAGCAGAACTCGGTGTGGCATAAGCCCTCTTGGATGAGGTCACCGTTGACCCCACCATAGAGCCACTAGAACTCACACAGAACAGGGGAAACAGATTCTTGGAGGCCACAAATAAAACCCTGTGTGTACCAGGACCCAGGAGAAAGGAGCAGTGACACCACAAGAGACTGACCCAGGCTTGCAGAGAGTGTCCAGGAGTCTCTGGTGGAGATGTGGGTCTGTGGTGGCCTGGTGCAGGGTCAGGAGCACTGAGGGCAGCAATGTTGCATGGGAACTTTTTAAGGAGGTCACCATTATCCTCATTACCTCCACCATAGTTTGGCCTCAGGTTATGTAATAAGGAGGGAATACAGCCCCACCCATCAACAGAAAATTGGATTAAAGATTTACTGAGCATGGCCCCATCCATGAGAACAAGACCAGTTTTCCCCTCAGTAGGTCTCTCCTTCAGAAAGCTCCCATAAGTCTCTTATCCTTACTCATCAGAGAGCAGACAGAATGAAAAACATAGTCACAGAAAAATAATTAATCTGATCAGATGGACCACACTTCAGTTCAATTCAGTCACTCAGTCGTGTCAAACTCTTTGCGACCCCATGAATCCCAGCACGCTAGGCCTCCCCATCCATCACCAACTCCCAGAATTCACTCAGATTCACGTCCATCGAGTCAGTGATGCCATCCAGCCGTCTCATCCTCTGTCGTCCCCTTCTCCTCCAGCCACCAGTTCCTCCTAGCATCAGAGTCTTTTCCAGTGAGTCAACACTTCACATGAGGTGGGCAAAGTACTGGAGTTTCAGCATTAACATCATTCCTTCCAAGGAAATCCCAGGGCTGATCTCCTTCAGAATGGACTGGTTGGATCTCCTTGTAGTCCAAGGAATTCTCAAGAGTCTTCTCCAACACCACAGTTCAAATGAATCAATTCTTTGGTGCTTAGCCTTCTTCACAGTCCAACTCTCACATCCATACATGACCACAGGAAAAATCATAGCCTTGACTAGACGGACCTTAGTCATAAAGTAATGTCTCTGCTTTTGAATATGCTCTCTAGGTCGGTCATAACTTTTCTTCCAAGGAGTAGTGTCTTTTAATTTCATGGCTGCAATCACCATCTGCAGTGATTTTGGAGCCCCGAAAAATAAAGTCTGACACTGTTTCCACTGTTTCCCCATTTATTTCCCATGAAGTGATGGGACCGGATGCCATGATCTTGGTTTCCTGAATGTTGAGCTTTAAGCCAACCTTTTCACTCTCCTCTTTCACTTTCATCAAGAGGCTTTTTAGTTCCTCTTCACTTTCTGCCATAAGGGTGGTGTATTTCATGACTGCAGTGATTTTGGAGCCCCCAAAATAAAGTCTGACACTGTTTCCACTGTTTCCCCATTTATTTTCCATGAAGTGATGGGACTGGATGCCATGATCTTAGTTTTCTGAATGTTGAGCTTTAAGCCAGCTTTTTCACTCTCCTCTTTCACTTTCATTGAGAGGCTCTTTAGTTCTTCTTCACTTTCTGCCATAAGGATGGTATCATCTGCATATCTGAGGTTATTGATATTTCTCCCAGCAATCTTGATTCCAGATTGTGTTTCTTCCAGTCCAGCGTTTCTCATGATGTACTCTGCATATAAGTTAAATAAGCAGGGTGACAATATACAGCCTTGACGTACTCCTTCCCTGATTTGGAACCAGTTGTTTCATGTCCAGTACTGTTGATTTCTGACCTGCGTACTTATTTCTCAGGAGGCAGGTCAGGTTGGTCTAGTATTCTCATCTCTTGAAGAATTTTCACAGATTGTTGTGATCCACTCAGTCAAAGGCTTTGACTTAGTCAGTAAATCAGAAGTAGATGTTTTTCCGGAATTCTCTTGCTTTTTTGATGATCCAGTGGATGTTGGCAGTTTGATCTCTGGTTCCTCTGCCTTTTCTAAATCCAGTTTGAACATCTGAAAATTTATAGTTTACATACTGTTGAAGCCTGGCTTGGAGAATTTTAAGCATTACTTGCTAGTGTGTGCGATGAGTGCAATTGTGCAGTAGTTTAACATTCATTGGCATTGCCTTGCTTTGGGATTGGAATGAAAACTGACCTTTTCTAGTCTTGTAGCCACTGCTGAGTTTTCCAAATTTGCTGGCATATTGAGTACAGCACTTTCACAGTATCATCTTTTAGGATTTGAAGTAGCTCAATTGGAAGTTCATCACCTCCTCTAGCTTTGTTTATAGTGATTCTTCCTAAGGCCCACTTGACTTCACATTCCAGGATGTCTAGCTCTAGTTGGATGATTGCACCATCATTATTATCGGGGTTGTGAAGATTTTTTTTGTATAATTCTTCTGTGTTTTCTTGCTACCTCTTCTTAATATCTTCTGCTTCTGTTAGGCCCATACTGTTTCTGTCCTTTATTATGCCCATCTTTGCATGAAATAGTCCCTTGGTATTGCTAATTTTCTTGAAGAAAATTATCTAGTCTTTCCCATTCTATTATTTTCCTCTATTTCTTTGCATTGATCACTGAGGAAGGTTTCTTATCTCTCCTTGTTATTCTTTGAAATTCTGCATTCAAATGAGCATATCTTTCCTTTTCTCCTTTGCCTTTCACTTCTCTTCTTTTCTCAGCTATTTGTAAGGCCTACACAGAGAACCATTTTGCCTTTTTTATATCTTTTTCTTGGGGATGGTTTTGATCACTGCCTCTTGTACAGTGTCATGAACCTCTGTCCATAGTTCTTCAGGTACTCTATCAAATCTAATTCCTTGACTCTATTTCTCACTCACACTGTATAATCATAAGGGATTTTATTTCAGTCATACCTGAACAGTCTAGTGGTTTTCCCTACTTTCTTTAATTTAAAACTAAATTTGGCAATAAGGAGTTCATGATCTGAGCCACAGTCAGCTCCAGGTCTTGTTTTGCTTACTGTATAGAGCTTCTCCACCTTCAGCTGCAAAGAATATAATCAATCTGATTTTGGTATTGACCATCTGGTGATGTCCATTTGTAGAGTCTTCTTATGTGTTGTTGAAAGAGGGTGTTTGCTATGACCAGTATATTCTGTTTGCAAAACTCTGTTAGCCCTTGGCCTGCTTCATTTTGTACTCCAAGACCAAATTTGCCTGTTACGCCAGATATCTCTTGATTTCCTACTTTTGCATTCCAGTTACCTATAATGAAAAGGACATCTCT
Source organism: Madoqua kirkii (assembly GCA_006408675.1). Classification (NCBI taxonomy): domain Eukaryota; kingdom Metazoa; phylum Chordata; class Mammalia; order Artiodactyla; family Bovidae; genus Madoqua; species Madoqua kirkii. The sequence goes on from SJYC01052281.1 coordinate 11,291, forward strand.
TTTTGGGTGTTAATTCTAGAAGGTCTTGTAGGTCTTCATAGAAGCGTTCAATTTCAGCTTCTTCAGCATTCCTGGTCAGGGCATAGACTTGGATTACTGTGATATTGAATGCTTTGCCTTGGAAATGAACAGAGATCGTTCTGTCCTTTTTGAGACTATATCCAAGAACTGCATTTCAGACTCTTTTATTGACTATGATGGCTACTCCTTTTCTTCTAAGTGCTACTTGACCACAGTAGTAGATATAATGGTGATCTGATTTAAATTCATCCATTCCAGTAAATTTTAGTTCACTGATTCCTAAAATGTTGGTGTTCACTCTTGCCATCTCCTGTTTGACTACTTTCAATTTGCCTTGATTCATGGACCTGACATTCCAAGTTCGTATGCAACATTGCTCTTTATACCATCAGGCTTTACTTCCATCAACAGTCACATCCACAACTGGGTGTTGTTTTTGCTTTGGCTCCATCTCATCATTCTTTCTGGAGTTATTTCTCCACAGATCTCTGTAGCATATTGGGCACCTACCGACTTGTGGAGTTCATCTTTCATCTTTTTGCCTTTTCATGCTGTTCATGGGGTTCTCAAGGCAAGGATACTGGTTTGCCATTCCTTCTCCAGTGGACCACATTATGTCAGAACTCTCTACCATGACCTGTCCATCTTGGGTGGCCCTACGTGGCTTCACTCATAGTTTCATTGAATTAGTCAAGGCTGTGGTCCATGTGATCAGATTGGTTAGTTTTCTGTGATTGCAGTTTTCATTCTGTCTGTCTGCTGATGGGTAAGGATAAAAGGCTTATAGAAGCTTCCTAATGAGAGAGACTGAGGGGGAAACTGGGTCTTATTCTGATGGGTAGGAACCATTCTCAATAATTCTTTAATCCAATTTTCTGTGGATGGGTGGGGTGTGTTCCCTCCCTATTGTATATAGATATATAAAAGTGTATATCTCTTATATACCCTCTCAAGGATATAGATATATAACAACTCATTGATCTATGCACTTAAGATTTGTATACTTTATATTTCAAGAAAAAAATTAAAACAAAATCTTTTATCATTGGGTTCACTAAAAAACTAAAAATACAAGTGACAAAAAAGGTGACAATATTTGCAACTATGTAAGCTGAAAGGATTAGTATCAAAATTCTGTTAAAAAAAAAAAACAACTAAGAATTTAGAAAGAAAAAAGCACAAGCAATTCCACGACAAATAGGCAAAATACTCAAATGGGCGATGATTAGCCAGGGACCATCAAACTGAAAAGCTGTTCAAACTAGCTAGTAATTATGAAAGTGCAAATTAAATTGAAATATTTACAGACTGTAAAGAATCCACTTGCCAATGCACAAGATGTGAGTTCTATGCCTGAGTTGGGAAGATCTTCTGGAGAAGGAAGTAGCAACTCACTCCAGTATTCTTGCCTGGATAATCTCATGTACAGAGCAGCCTGTCAAGAAACAGTCCATGACTTAGTGAATAAACAACAACAATCCTAGAATGGTTTCTTCTTCTAGGAACAGTATAGTAACTGGGACCAGAATTATCTAGCAGCTTCTCATTCACCTGTTGCCCCTGAGCTGGCAAGACTCTAACAGCTGAGGCTTTTCATACATCTGTCTCTGTGTTCTCCTGTTTCTCTTCAGTATAGTGTCTTCAGAGACATTGTAACTCTCACATGGTCATTCAGAGCTCTGAGTCCATGTTCCAAGAAAGAGCTAGGTGGAAGTCTTAGCTCTTTGTGACCGAGACTCAAAATCCATGTAGCATCACTGATGCTTTTGTTGTTTAAAAGAGTCACCAAGGTCAGTGTATATCCAAGGGGAGAAGATTTAGACTTTGCTTATTGATGAGAACACTGTCAAAGAACTTGTTGACATGTTTTAAAATCACCAGAACCAGAGTCTTAACTGTAGTAATTTTGTTGCAGGCAGGGGACCCCTTCCAGGGCCTGAAACTGGGCTCTCATCTAACACTGAGAAATGAATTGTCTGAGGAGACAAATGTGCTGACAAAGCAAGAGATTTTATTGGGAAAGGGCACCGGAGTGGAGAGCAGTAGGGTAAGGAAACCCAGGAGAACAGCTCTGTCACATGGCTTGCAGTCTCAGGTTTTATGGTGATGGGATTTGTTTCCGGGTTGTCTTTAGCCAATTATTCTGACTCAGAGCCCTTCCTGGTGGTGCACGCCTTGTTTAGCCAAGATGGATGCCAGAGAGAAGGATTCTGGGAGGTGGCTGGACATGTGGTGTCTCCTTTTGACCTTTCCCTAACTCTTCCGGTTAGTGGAGGCTTATTAGTTTCGTGTTCCTTACCAGGACCTCCTGTAGTAAAACAGCTCATGCAAATGGTTACTATGCTGCCTGACCAGGGTAGGCAGTTTTAATCAGTGTGCTTCCCCTAACAATTTTATTTTATGAGGTAAATCCCTAGAATCCATTGGTTTAGAGAAAGACATCTCGTGGCGCCCTGTACTTCTGACAGCAGCCTTGTGGCCATTCTCACAAATAATTCTACAGACAGTCTCCTTTTCTGTACTTAAAGAGAGAAAATGCTCATTCTCAAATTTCTCAAAACTTTGTCTCTTCTCTTGTAAGCCTACAGTACTCCCCAGGGACTGTTTCCATTCTGGACTGGGGATAGAGTTTTTATAATAAAAATATTCTTTTTCTTGTTATATTTTGCTCTTTCATCAATCTTTAACATGAATTATCAGTGTCACTCATTATTGTGCTGAACACTTTTTGGCTCCTTATTCAGCATACGCAACATATGGGTCTCTGGAGTGCACTTCCTTTCTCCAAAGCCAATGACAGAGGAAAGAATATAAATATCAGCACCACTGTCATCATACTGCATAGACAGCTGTGCCTGAAATAGTGCTCCTAAATGAAAACAAACTAAATAACTGCTTACCTCAAGTGGTATGCACCAGGTCTTAGGGTGCATACTGATCAACTATTTTTGTTTCTCCTACTGTCCCTTTGATTCAGTGAAATAGTTCAATTTTTTTACCCTGTCTGCTATCTCAGATTCATCTCCTTATTCTATTCTTTCTGAGTATAAGAGAACCCCGATGTAGTAAAAACTGCTCACATCAGTGACAGATTCCATCCATTGTATTCATACCGGATCCTGCTTTAGAGCTAAACAACCTCTCAGCTCTGGCCTTGTCAACAGGTAAGCCACCATGCGGAAGAGGTGAGGGCTCTGTCAGGGAAGTTTTCTCCCTTTTCCTGCTTTGAGCTTTGCACTCTCCTCCACTGGGTTCTCTCTGGCTCTTCAAGATTGGGAGGAGGTAGGGAAGAAGGTGAGGAGGAAGAATATATGGATGTACTTCCCTGTTGGGGTTTGAGGGTACTAGGTTACATTCTTCCTCCTTGTATTCATGTCACTGTTTTCATTCTGAAATCTTCCTGACCTTTGTACACAACTAAGAAATTTCTCATTAAGTAATTTGTAAATGATGGATTTAAGGAAGTAGAACTTCTAGGCCCTGTGTTCACGGTGCTCTCTAAGCCCCTGGAAGTTTAGATAAACATGAAAGAGAGAAGAAAGCACAGGGTAAAAAAAATTTTTTTTAATTGGAATACAGTTTATTTACAATGCTGGGTTAGTTTCTGCTGTGCCTCAACATGAATCAGCTATATATATATATATACACATACATATTCCCCTCCTTGATCCTCCAGCCCTATCCCACCCCTCTAGGTCATCACAGAGCACCAAGCTGGGCTCCCTGTGTTAATACGGCAGCTTCTTTACTAGTTATGTGTTTTACACATGTTAATGTAAATCTGTCAATACTACTCTCTCAGTTTATCTTACCACCTCCTTCCCCTGCTGTGTCTACACATTCATTCTCTATGACTGCACTTCTATTTCTGCCCTGCAAATAGATTCATCTATACCTTTTATCTAGTTTCCATATATATGTATTAATGCATGATATTTGTTTTTCTCTTTCTGACTTCACTCTATATGAAAAAGATTCTAGGTTCCGACCACCACTCCTCCCCATGGTAAATGGGTTTGGATCACTGAGATATTGGTTTCTTGAGTAAAAGAATAACGGGTGCCTGGAGGAGAGGATGTCCCAGGCAAGAGTCCATGGGATTGCTAAGAGTTGGTCACGACTGAGCAACTTCACTTTTACTTTTCACTTTCATGCACTGGAGAAGGAAATGGCAACCCACTCCAGTGTTCTTGCCTGGAGAATCCCAGGGACAGGGGAGCCTGGTGGGCTGTCGTCTATGGGGTCGCACAGAGTCAGACGTGACTGAAGCGACTTAGCAGCAGCAGCAGAGGAGAGAAGGCACAGGGCCTGGAGAGTGAAGTCTGAGTAGGCCAGCCCTGGGCGCGGAAGTTGTGCACACTGCCTGGACCCACAATATTCTGCTTTCTGTCGGCTCTGGGCTCCCTCAGTCATGGCCATAGTCTAGTCTGACTTCTGCTTATTTTCTCTTTCCTGTAAGAGAAAAGATCATGAAATATGATGAGAATTCATCATTGTGAAGTTTTGTATGATGCCTGAACTTAATAAGGAACAAAATATTTTTTACGTAACTTTTATACAATTAGAAGCAAGGCTTAAATGCAAATTTCCCAAGGACAGTTAAAACGATTAAAATCATTCATAGCCAAATGTCAACAATTAATATACAATCAGCTTTTGAAATGATTGTGGAAGGAGAGAAAGGCCACTGGACTTCTGCTTCCTGATAGGTGGGAAATAACAACGTCTAACATCTAGGTGGGAAAATGACTCACAGATGTTTAAGGAGACCAAGACTGGCCCTTCTACCACAACTGCCTCTGGAGAAGTAAAAACTTTTTTCTGAGATATGTGATATTTTACATGAGTCATGCCTCCAAATGTTTTGTTTCAAAGTACACAGAAAAGGACTTAAAAGGAACAGGGTATCTGGATTCCCTGTGGACTGTAATTCTGATTCTGAGAACACATGCAGTTGCTCAACCACACTGCTGGATTGAGAAATGAGGTCTTGAGAATTAACCAAAGATGTGCTTTCGAGATAATAGAGCTTTGCAGTGTTCCATTGCCTGCAGGGAAACAGCAGGATGGATGGCTTTCCCTCTAAAGGACTAAACCTCTAAAACCCAGCCATGATGGAACAGAGGCTTTGGAGTTGATTCAGGGGAACACTATAGAAAGTAAAACTCCTATCACAGTTCACATCACTTCAGCACTGACATTACTTGTGTGCATTTGTTTTTTATTTAGTTTTGGTGAAGTTGGTACGTATCACTGGAGGGATTCAGCCTTCATATCAGGAGAAAAGTAGAGAAGTGAAGTTACTATGTGAAGAATTTGGCCAGATTTCCAGCTCCTGCATGCATTAGCACAAGCATTTCATCCCAAGAAGTTGGTAAGGCTCTGACAGTGCCGAGAAACTGCTTTTGAAATAACTTTGAAGTAATTTGTTCTTCTTCTTTTTTTTAATCTCTAGACTTTTCATGATTATTGGTTTCTTTGTTATTTGTGATTTCATTAAAAATTTTGAAAATTGCAGATGTTGCAGCTCACTTAAACTTCTAAAATTTTTCACTTTCAAGTTAGGCCTCTTCTAATGTTTACATACCTGATGGAAAAACCAAACTTTAATTTAAGGGACATTGTCTTTTGTGCTCACCTCTGTTGTCAGAGCTGTTTTTGGTGGTTCTGTGGCCTGAGTCTGTTCTGGCCCCTGGATCCAGGCATAAATTCTGTCTTGGATACCATTCTCAGGTAGATCCCCCCCGCCCCCACCCTCCACTGAATAAATACGTATGGAAAATGGTGGTATTCCTATGTTTAGCACTAGATAAGAATGTTTATATTTGATTTGGGAACCCCAAAATAGAATTTTGAAGCAAAGATAGATAGTGGTAGAAGTGGCAGATGAAATTACAGAGTCCTACCTGACACCCCTTTAAACAAATACACAATTAAAATCCTTATCCTCTTATTAGTTTCTTGGAGGGGAAACCCACTTCTTATTTTGTTGTTTGGCTGTGACTTGTGGTTATCTAAAAAGACAGATTCTCATTCTTCATCTAAAAAGACAGATTCTCAGTCTTCATTTAAGGTAAGACTATAATTGTAATAATTGAAAAGACCTAGAAAATGGTTAGAGTATATTAACAAATCAATCATTTGGAATAAATGTCTAAACATGAATGATAAGTAGGAGAGCAGCTCAAAGTCTGGGAAAAATTTACTTTAAGGAGATTATCATCTTAGCACAGCAACACTGGATCAAAAGGAGCCTCCTGTGGCTAAAAGAATGGAGTGGGGTGGGGTGAGGTGGAGCAGGGTAGTCAGCTGCTTGGCTTGTCATTTGTTTCCTCCTGCCACTTGGGGACCTTCCTGCCTGACTGCTAACCCTTTCAATATGAGGGAGAAAATGAAATTGTGAGATCTCTAGAACACAGCAGCACAAACATTTGTTGAATGCATGGATCAAGAGTGGTTCTAGGAGGGCTTCCCTGGGGACTCAGTGATAAAGAATCCACCTGCCAATGCAGGAGACACAGGTTCGATCCCTGATCTGTGATGATCCCATATGCCGAAGAGCAACTAAGCCTGTGCACCACAATTATTGAATCTGTGCTCTAGAGCCCAGGAGTCACAACTACTGAAGCCCGAGCACTCTAAAGCCAGGGCTCCACAACAGAGAAGTCATCACAATGAGAAGCTCGTGCGTGGCAGCTAGAGAGTAGCCCTCGCTTGCCCCAATTAGAGAAGTGCCGTGCAGTAATGGAGACCCAGCACAGCCAAAAAGAAATAATCTTGAAAAAATAAAGTGCTTTAAATCACTTAAAGTGCTTAAAAAAAAGAGTGGTTCTAGGAAAAGGGCTTCCCTGGGGACTCAGTGATAAAGAATCCACCTGCCAATGCAGGAGACACAGGTTCGATCCCTGATCTGTGATGATCCCATATGCCGAAGAGCAACTAAGCCTGTGCACCACAATTATTGAATCTGTGCTCTAGAGCCCAGGAGTCACAACTACTGAAGCCCGAGCACTCTAAAGCCAGGGCTCCACAACACAGAAGTCATCACAATGAGAAGCTCGTGCGTGGCAGCTAGAGAGTAGCCCTCGCTTGCCCCAATTAGAGAAGTGCCGTGCAGTAATGGAGACCCAGCACAGCCAAAAAGAAATAATCTTGAAAAAATAAAGTGCTTTAAATCACTTAAAGTGCTTAAAAAAAAGAGTGGTTCTAGGAAAAGTGATTCTGATGGGGAATGAAAATGAAACTGGTGGCATGATAACCGGCAGGGGTGTGGAGACTAGGTTATGCCATGATAAAGATTTTGTTACAAGGACAACATTACTCCCAGGGTCTGATACATGTGCTAGTCAATAAAGGCTCACTGAATAAATGAGTGAGTGTTTAGTAAATATATAAGTGACTGAAAGATCAAGTTTGGGAATATGGTAGAAGGAAATAATTCAGCAAATAGTGATAATAATAGTAAAGGATGGATTTAAATTTAAATATAATAGGAAATTCTGGAGGCCAAATAATGTCCGATTAGATATGCTATCTTCAGAGCTAGTCATCTATTTTCACCTTTTACATTTATTTCTGAAAGACTCATATTATCTTCTTTAACTGAGTATATTCACAGAAGAAAATCTAAAAATAGTGACACAATAAATTGACTCTAATAAAATACTGTTGTTTTATTTAATTTATAAACTTTCTTATTAAGTATAATGGCATTTAATTATGTATTAATGCTTGATGTTAAAGCATAGCTTGACCTTCAATTTCAGCATGATTTAATCCTTTACTGGCAAAGAAGTTTAGTGCAAATAATTATGTTGTAAGTTAACAAATCTCAGTGCACTTTACAGATCAATAAATGTGCTCTTATGGTTAAAACAATAAATAAGTATAATTTTAACTTTCACATATTCACTCATTTATTCCTTAAGTACTTGTGTCAATCATTGTGCTAGAAACTCAGCATAGAGTGGTGAGTGAAGCAAGCATTTTGTGGAACTTATCATAGTCCGGAGGGTAAAAGAGAAGAGATAAAAACAACCCAGAAAGTAAAGCAGGTAAGCTAGTGAAGCGCTATGAAAAGACGAGATAACGCAGAGACAGAGAGCAAGGCGCGGTGAGATGAGAGAGGTCATAAAGGGAAAGCTGCACAGGGGTCACTAGAAGCCTCGTTGTGCTCGGAGCTGAAATAGGGAGTCCAGCTTTGTGATGTCAGAGGGCAGGAGTTGACTACATTTTCCCTTCTTATCATTTTGGTCAAAGAAAATTGTTCTCTTTATATATTATTTGTCTGCACTGGGTTGTAGTTGCAGCGACAGGGCTGTCCTTGCAGTGCCAGGCTTCTTTCTAGCTGAGACGTTCGGGCTCCAGAGTGCACAGGTTTAGCTGCCCCACAGCACGTGGGAATCCCAATTCCCCGACCAGGGATCGAGCCTACATCCCCTGCATCCACAAGGGAAGTCCCAAGAGTTTTAAAATATTACATAAATTTTATATAATAAAAATTGACTCTGCCTGTGAAGGCAATAGCATCCCACTCCAGTACTCTTACCTGGAAAATCCCATGGATGGAGGAGCTTGGTAGGCTGCAGTCCATGGGGTCGCTAAGAGTCGGATACGACTGAGCGACTTCACTTTCCCTTTTCACTTTTGCGCACTGAGAAGGAAATGGCAACCCACTCCAGTGTTCTTGCCTGGAGAATCCCAGGGACGGGGGAGCCTGGTGGGCTGCTGTCTATGGGGTCGCACAGAGTCAGACACGACTGAAGTGACTTAGCAGCAACAGTGTCTTAGAAAGCACACTGGGCTTCAAGTCCTGAATTAAATTACTATTATTCTGTTCCATGACTAGTTAGTAGAGACCTAAAGACAGCAAACCTTACATTGCTTAGGTCCTCCCAATAGCATGGGTGTATATAAGCAGCAGGCCTAGTCACACAGATTTAGTCTTCCAGCGTGGCTCATTTAAACAGAACTAAACTACATCCCTTTCTTGCAAAATACATATATCAGTCTTTTCCCCCCTAATACTTTATTTTCTAATGGATTTCAATCCTGAGTCTTAATTGCTTGTTGTATTCTAGTTGATTCCCAGAACACATCCTGGGAGGATGAAAATGCACGGACTGTATTATAACTTAACTGATGTTAAGCCTAAACCTCTATTTCCTTTGACACTATGGACAGGAAAGGGGAAGTGACTATTGCAAACAGGGCATCTATTATGAAACAAGCCCCAAGGCGATCATTCTATGGAAGATGTCCCCTACCCCCCTTTTTTTTTTTTAAATTGAAAAAAGCAGTCTGTTGCTCAAAATGGGTAAGAGATGGTGAAGATAGTTTTGACAACTCAGGACTGAACTGGCTGATTTCAAAACTCATGATTTTGTTATTACACAACTTCTATTACCCCACAGCATCCATAGAGGAAGTGTGATGACCCTGCTTACCCTGTAAAGATGTGAGTTGATCACGTACATATTAAGTGCCTGTTAGTCTGCTGAGTGGGTTCAGTGGTAAAGAACCCACAAGCCAATGCAGGAGATGCAGTTTAATCCCTGGGTGGGGAAGACCCCCTGCAGAAGGAACTGGCAAACCACTCCAGTATTCTTGCCTGGGAAATCTCAGGAACAGAGGAGCCTGGTGGGCTACAGTCCATGGGGTCGCAACGAGTCAGAAATGACTTAACAACTAAACAGCAACAGTCCGCTGAGTACATCTTGTAGGAGAAACCAGAGACACATGGTCCCTCGAGGAGATTACAGTACCCTTATATAGCCAAGACCAACTCATAAGTGTAAGGTGGGCAATGAAGATGATATGTAATTATAAGTTTACTGTGCAAAAATAAACCAGTGGGCTTCCCTTGTAGCTGAGACAGTAAAGTGTCTGCCTGCAATGTGGGTGATCCAGGTTTGATCCCTGGCTCGGGAAGATCCCCTGGAGAAGGAAATGGCAACCCAGCCCAGTATTCATGCTTAGAAAATTCCATGGACAGAGTAGCCTTGTACTCTAAACTCCATGGGGTCGCAAAGAGTCAGACACGACCGAGTGAACATTGGAATTGGATTGGAAACCAGAAAAATTAAATCCCAATGGCTTCATGAAGCAATGAAAGATAAGTTGGATCTTAAAAGATGAGCTCAGTGTTAACAAAGTATCAGGGTGCACATTTCTGACTAAAAGGAGAACGTCTATGAAGGTAAAGCCATCCTCAATCCTCTTTGAGTTCTTCTAAGAACCTCTTAGACTCCAGATATGTGGAGAGGTAGAAATAATAGTCAATACCAAGCTGGTCAAGTCTGACCACGCCTTTTATGGCTGTCCATGGTCTACAGTAGGGGTCTTCAATTTTTTTCTAGTATTTTTCCTAATAGAATTTTGAAAAACTATGTGTACTCCCATATTTTTAAAGATATATATTTAATTTTTTTGCCACATGTTTAAGATGGTTCTTTTCCTTGCCCCAATAACTCATCTTTGACTTATTGTTCAGTGAGCAATATGAGCTTGGATTCAGTAACATAAACGTTGAAAAATAGATTACTTTCCTCTTTAAACATATCCAATGATTCATAAATGTTAGTAATTCCATATACACATTTGTATCTAATTTGTGTATTTATTCTTAGACATGTATACATAACACACACACATAAATGATCAACTACTAAGACTCATGTTTCCCTTCTGCTTTTCCCCTAAATTGTTTTTAAACTTTTATTATTGGTCCACAGCTGATTAACAAACAATGCTGTGATAGTTTCAGGTGAACAGCAAAAGCACTCAGCCATAGGTATGTATCTATTCCTCTCCCATCCGTTAAGTGAAACAGGCCTGTGCTCTGCTTAGTTGCTCAGTTGTGTCCAACTCTTTGAGACCCCTTGACTCCTTTGTAGCCTACCAGACTCCGCTGTCCATGGAATTCTCCAGGCCAGAATACTGAATTGGGTATCCATTCCCTTCTCCAGAAGATCTTCCCCACCCAGGAATCAAACCCAGGTATCCTACATTACAGGCTGATTCTTTATCAGCTGAGCCATCAGGGAAGCCCAAGAATACTAGAGTGGGTAGCTTCTCTCTTCTCCAGGGGATCTTCCCTGCCCAGAAATAGAACCAGGTCTCCTGCACTGCAGGCAGATTCTTTACCAGCTGAGCTACCAGGGAGGGCCCAAAGACAATATGATATAATATTACTTATATGTGGAATCTAAAAAATAATGATACAAATGATATTATACAAAAATAAACTCACAGATAAAGGAAACTAACTTATGGTTACCCACAGGGAAAGGTGGGAAGGGATAAATTAGGAGTTTGGATTAACATACATACACTAATATATGTAAAATAGATAACAAACAGGGACCTACTGTATAGCACAGGGGACTATATTCAACATTTTATAGTAACCTATAAGAGAAAAGAATCTGAAAAAATACATATTATATATATGTATAATGAATCACTTTGTTGTAAACTTGAAATTAGCACATTATAAATCAACTATATTTCAATAAAAATTTTTAAATGCACCAAAAATTCTCAAAGCCAAACTCTAAACCAAAACGAAAGTCAGCTGCTTTCATACTGCTATTTTTGCCTGCAGATATGACAAAGATCTCACAGACATGTGAGAAGACAGACATGTAAACAAATAATTATAAGCATGTGATAAGTACTAAAACTGAGCTGTGTTTGGGGACCTGGAGAATGCAATAAAGGAAGTACTTAACTCTTTGCTGACGAAGATTTTAAGATAAACCAATATTTGGAGCGAATTTATCAAGTTGAAATGAATTTATTACTTTCCTACCTGAATACAAATAAATTGGAAGTAAAAAATTATTACCAAAAAAAGCATTTCAAAAATTAGAGGATATTATAATTTTCTTCTCATTCTTTTTTTAAAAAGATTTATTTTTTGTTGTGGACCATATGGAGGGAGTTTATCAAGTTGAAAAGGATATTTCAAGGATACAGTGCATACAAAAGAATGGACATGAAAAGAGGCATTCAAATGCTAACTCCATGTATTAGTTCGAGTCTAGTAAAGTTCTTTGTGATATAGCTTGATGATTATGCACTATTTGCAGCACTGATCAATAAACATACATCATGCTCACATAATATGCCAGGCACTGTGCTAGACAATGGAAAAACAAAGATGAATTATAAACAGGGGGATAAATGATTATGAAACATTTGATGAGTGCTATGATAGAGGAATGCTTTGAGGCCAAAGTCTTGAGTTCAATTCCAATTTGTGTACATAACTACCATGTCTCTGGGAAAATTAATTAACATTTCTGAACCTTAATTTACTCAGTAACATAGGAATATTATATCAAAACGCTGTCTTATTGTGCGTATTTGTGTATGTATTAAATGAGAATATAAATGTAGTTAGTAAAATGGTAATATAGAAGGTATTATTATTGAGTAATTGAGTAGCTGGGTGCCAAAATTGCTTTAAATGGTAGAAAGTTAGCAAAGGCACAGGAGTGGTTGGAACTCAGGGGCTTAAACACAGGTCTATTAATACTTGCTCCTTGGAAGAAAAGCTGTGACAAACATAGATAGCATGTAAAAAGGCAGAGACACATTACTTTTCCAATAAAGATCCATCTAGTCAAAACTATGGTTTTGCTGGTATTCATGTATGGATGTGAGAGTAGGCCCACAAAGAAGGCTGAGCACTGAAGAACCGATGTCTTTGGACTGTGGTATTGGAGAAGACTCTTGAGAGTCCTATAGACTGCAAGGAGATCAAACTAGCCAATCCTAAAGGAAATCAATCCTGAATTTTCACGGGAAGGACTGATGCTGAAGTTGAAGCTCCAATACTTTGGCCTCCTGATGCGAAGAACTGACCCATTGGAAAAGACCCTGATGCTGGGAAAGATTGAAGGCAGGAGGAGAAGGGGACAACAGAGGATGAGATGGTTGGGTGGCATCACTGACACAATGAACACGAGTTTGAGCAAACTCCAGGAGCTGGTAAAGGACAGGGAAGCCTGGCATGCTGTAGTCCATAAGCTCGCAGAGTTTGACACTGAGTGACCGAATAACAAGCTTTGAGAACCAAGTCATTTCCCCTGTTTGGCCACTAGATATCTTTGTGGAACTTGACAAAACCCTGCTATATTTTGGCTTGAATAATAGGGAAGAACTAAAGAGCCTCTTGATAAAAATGAAAGAGGAGAGTGAAAAAGTTGGCTTAAAACTCAACATTCAGGAAACTATGATCATGGCATCTGGTCTCATCACTTCATGGGAAATAGATGGGAAAACAGTGGAAACAGTGTCAGACTTTATTTTGGGGGCTCCAAAATCACTGCAGTTGGTGATTGCAGCCATGAAATTAAGACGCTTACTCCTTGGAAGGAAAGTTATGACCAACCTAGACAGTTTTTTTAACAGCAGAGGCATTACTTTGAGGAAGGACTGATGCTGAAGTTGAAGCTCCAATACTTTGGCCTCCTGATGCGAAGAACTGACCCATTGGAAAAGACCCTGATGCTGGGAAAGATTGAAGGCAGGAGGAGAAGGGGACAACAGAGGATGAGATGGTTGGGTGGCATCACTGACACAATGAACACGAGTTTAAGCAAACTCCAGGAGCTGGTAAAGGACAGGGAAGCCTGGCATGCTGTAGTCCATAAGCTCGCAGAGTTTGACACTGAGTGACCGAATAACAAGCTTTGAGAACCAAGTCATTTCCCCTGTTTGGCCACTAGATATCTTTGTGGAACTTGACAAAACCCTGCTATATTTTGGCTTGAATAATAGGGAAGAACTAAAGAGCCTCTTGATAAAAATGAAAGAGGAGAGTGAAAAAGTTGGCTTAAAACTCAACATTCAGGAAACTATGATCATGGCATCTGGTCTCATCACTTCATGGGAAATAGATGGGAAAACAGTGGAAACAGTGTCAGACTTTATTTTGGGGGCTCCAAAATCACTGCAGTTGGTGATTGCAGCCATGAAATTAAGACGCTTACTCCTTGGAAGGAAAGTTATGACCAACCTAGACAGTTTTTTTAACAGCAGAGGCATTACTTTGCTAACAAAGGTCTGTCTAGTCAAAGCTATGGTTTTTCCAGTGGTCATGTTTGGATGTGAGAGTTGGACTATAAAGAAAGCTGAGCGCCGAAGAATTGATGCTTCTGAACTGCGGTGTTGGAGGGGACTTTAGAGAGTCCCTTGGACAGCAAGGAGATCCAACCAGTCCATTCTAAAGGAGATCAGTCCTGAATAGTCATTGGAAGGACTGATGCTGGACAGGATGGACAGGGAGGCCTGGCGTGCTGCAGTCCATGGGGTCGCAAAGAGTTGGACACAACTGAACAACCGAACTGAACTGAACTGACCAATTCAACTTTTGTCCACCAACCCCAAAGCCCTCAACCCATGGGTTGTAGTTTGTCTCAGGTCCTGACCCTCTCTGTCTGCACTCTGCCTTGACCTCCCTGTGTGACCCCTTGAGGTGTGCCATGTCCTTCCTCCAGGGCTGTGAGTGATAAACTCTATTTCATTTTCTCTCATGGGCTGTTATTGAAACATCAGCTCACCATAAAAACAAACAAACAAACAAACAAACAAACTAGCTCTTGCCTGGAGGTGAGAAATCAGGTCCTTGAGGGCACCAAGGGTTAAGGGAAAGTAAGGCAGTAGAGAAAATATTGGAAAGGTGTTGAAGATATAGGAGAGTTTGCTGCTTGTGAGAGGATGCTCTGAGTGTACATGGTGGGAGCTCAGGACTGGACCATATCAAGAAGTAACACTGAGCCATAAAGAGATCCTCAGGGAAATCCTAAGGAAATCAATCTTGAACATTCCCTGAAAGGACTGATGCTGAAGCTCCAATACTTTGGGCCACCTGATGCGAAGAGCCGACTCATTGGAAAAGACCCTGATGCTGGGAAAGATTGAGGGCAGGAGGGAAAGGGGGCAACAGAGGATGAGATGGTTGGATGGCATCACCGACTCAATGGACATGAGTCTGAGCAAGCTCCGGGAGAACCGTCTCCAGGAAAGGGAAGCTTGGTGTGCTGCAGTACAAGGGATTGCAGAGTCAGGCACGACTTAGCAACTGAACAACATACAGAGATGTGAATGCAGTCACAGCCAATGAAAGGCTTTCACTTTTCGTGAAGACTGACCTCAGCAGGGCTGTGAGGTAGGACCAGATTTGTTCTCCTCATCTTTTGTGGGGTTAGGAGAAGATGAAATGTGTTTCCAGAGTCTGGGACCTGAATGATTTGCTCAGTGGTATATTTGTTTCTGGAACATGTGCTCCCTCAGATGTCACACTCTGGGTCTCTGGATTATTTGCAATTTTTCACTCTTCTAACAGAGATAGAGAAGAGATAACACAACATGGGGCCCTAGGCTCAGGTTCCATATCCTCCAATTTTTATGTGACCTTGAAAAATCAGTCTCTTGGTGCTTAATTTCTTTATAAAATGGGATAATAGTATATTATCTAGCTACCTTGCAGAATTGGGATAAAGATAGAGTTAATGAATATGCATAAAGCAGTTATAACAGTACCTGGCATAGGTACACATTTAACAAGTGTTAGCCATGGGTACTATAATCTACTAGCTATATATTTACACATATCCATGATTACTTCACTAGGATAAATTCTGGCAATATAATTGTTACGTGAGAAAGTGTACAAAACTTTAATGCCTTCAGTACAACTCTCTAAACTATCCACCAGAAGATAAACTAAATCCCTAGTACCTTATCATAAGATACTTGCTTTAATGTCATTTGCATGATAACCCACCACCCATGCAGCAATCAACTACAATTGCTCTCTGTATACTCACTGACCCAGTATGTAAGAGTGGTCCCTGGTAATCTGTATTTTAAAGACATTCCCATTTGAATCATAAGAACTCTTCAATTTAAAACCATAGCTCTATAATTTTATCAATTGACCCATCACTTGCTATTAAGAAAACATTTGCACCATCAACACTTTAGACCAGGCTCTTTTTAAAATTCACCGTGGTTTCTACAGCCTCTGTCCTGACTCATCTCCTATTTCTATGCCAGTTTTATATTTCCAATAGAAATATAATGTGAGCCAGATAAATTAAGGACCCGAAATATATCACTAGGATCACGTTTCTCCCCTCTCATCACTGGTTTGGTTGTTCTCTATTTGATCTAAATCTCAGACAGACCCTGGTAATCAAGATACTGGCATCCTCTGATTCATATCCTTGAAGTTCAACAAGTCCAGGAGGAAAAAAAAAAGAGTATATATTTTGGAATTCTGGAACGGAATTTTCCTAATCCAGGAGAATCCAGAGGTTATTGTGTTAAATTGGGCAGGGCATCATGTTTGCATTCATAACAGGTCCCTATCCACTAGCTCTTCCTCTGTTGTTTCTTGGTTTCTCTTCCTTTCCTGTAGCACTCACATTTAATCAATCACTCGCTCAGGGGGGGGGGCTTTCCTGATGATTCAGCAGTAAAGAATATGCGTGCCAATGCAGGTTTGATTCCTGGGCCCAGAAGATCTCCTAAAGAAGGAAATGGCAACCCATTCCAGTATTTTTGCCTGAGAGATCCCACAGACAGAGGAGCCTGCCAAGTTGCAGTTCACGGGGTTGCAAAAGAATCAGACCTGACTTAGCAACTAAACAATAATAAAATGTCAAACTGCTCTACTATTTCATTGCTTGATGAACCATCAGTAAGTGTGAATACGATTCAATTATGGATGGTTTATTTAGTCTTGAATTGACTCCTCTGAAATTCACAGGATATTATTATATACATATAATTTGATTCATTTGCCCATAGCCTGTCAGGTAAATAATACCCTTCCAAAAAAAGTATGCTAAAATACTTTTACATTGATTTGAGGTAGCTCTTTGGAGTGTGTAGAGAGAAACATATTTTTTTTAAAGATATTTAAAAGATAATAAAAGAACACAACCAAAAAAACTAAAACAAAAACAATACAAAAATATCATCCTTTCATTTCTATAACTGCTTTGCAGACTTATTCTATACCTGAATGAGATGAATGATTTCTTCTAAAACTCCCCAGTATCTCTAGTCTATATCTGACAATTGGGGCAGGATGAGATATATTCACTGTATCTATGAATCTTGTTTTGGAGTTTATCATGAACCTTCAGGTGGAAGCCTCTGCTAATTTGTGAGGGAACAGAGATGAAGGAGTAGAGGGATGGTACGTAAGGGGGCAACAGCAGTCTCTACCAACAGTGACCCTGATGAAGAAGCACTGAGGGAGTCTGAAGATGTTGGGAAGAAAGGCTAAAGTGGGGTGCATAAAAGAAACTTTTACTCAAATGCAGTTTCTCCAACTTGGCAGTCTGGACATTTTGGGCTGAATAATTCTTGTGAGGAGGCTATTTTGGGCATCCTAGGATGTTTAGCAGGACTCCTGCCCACTAGATGCCTGTTTTAGCCCCTTCTGAGATTTTATAACCAAAAATGTCCCCAAACATTGTCAAATGTCCCCCAAAGAGCTAAATCACCCTAGTTTGAGAACCACTGCCTTGATGGGAGAAAATCAGTAAAATGATTAGATGAAACATTTCATAAATTATTGAAATGTTCCCTATTTTTAAGTAGCTTTATTCACTCACATAGGTTTACCCTAAAACTAATTACCTGTGCTAATAATACAAAGATCCAGGACTATGGTTTTGGATACATTTTCTCAGACTGTTCCCAGTGGTACTCTCTTCCTTGGGTTGAAACTAGTTTTCTAGTGGTGGAAACTGCTAGTTGGTATTCCACTCTGAGAAATTTTTTTGTATCCATGTGAAGTGCAAGACATTGTAGGGAATACAGAGGCGCAACACACACAGACTTTGTTTTAAAAGAGATTACAATCTCACGACAAACTATTTTCAGTGCAGTTCTCTTTTGCTTTTTCCTTTTAATAAACACCTGGCTTATACTTGTTTCAGCAACAGAGGGCATTGCAAATAATGCTGTGTAGTCATAAAATAGAATTGTTAAAGGAACAAAAGGACATACAGCTTTTTTTAATACTTCACTTAAATCATTTTAGGAACTTAACAACTACATTAGGAACATTTAGGAACTTAACAACTACATTAATTAGCTAAAAACAAGATTCCCTGCTTATTCCTCAGCAATCCATTCCCCAAATTTCTTATTGAAATTTAGTCTTCCCTCCATATATTTATTTAGTCTTCCAACCATATGGATGGTTTATTTGGTACAAAGTCTTTGTACCAATCAATTAAAGATAAACACATATAATGAAATTATAATGAAGTCAAATCAATACTTCCCATACCGATTCATATTTCTGTTCTTATTTTTATATGTATGAGATTGTAGACTTAAGAAAATATCCACAGCCTAACAGTTGAGAGTAATGTTTTATTTGGTGAGAATTTTTAGGACTTCAAGCCTGGGAGACAGCATCTCAAGCAACCCTGGGAGAACTGCTCCAAGGAAACAAGGGGAGGAGCCAGGTTACATGGAAGTTTTGCAATAAAGTGCAAGTAGTCAGGAACAGCAAAAGATAATTGTTAAAGAAAACCAGATATCCAAAGTAGTGGGATTTATCACTTTTCTACGTATGGGATGATGCAAAGAGAATGGACTCACTGAAATAATTCCTTTGACAGGCACCTCAGCTCTCTGGGGCCAGTATCTTGTTTCCATGTCCTAAGTTCCCTCAGGGCTCACCAGCTCTCCATCTGCCATGGCTGGTGTTCCTGGTCACATCCTTGTTTACTGATATGGGGAAATAGTCCATTTCTCAAGATGAATGAATGAACAAGTAAAAGTATCAAACAGAAATGGGATGCCCAGGGGCATTAATTTTATGACCTATAACCAAAAGAATTGACATAAACCCCACTGCACTCGTATCCCCTAGGATCCTTGTTTCTTTAAAACTGTAAAATGCCTAAATATGTATTTCCTTCTGACTGAATTACAAACACATATGTATCTTCCTACTACACTTTGTCAACCTTGCACCTTCAAATCCAAAGTCATGTCTTTTCCTCTGATATCTATCCCTTTATTCATGTACTAAGGATTAAAAACCCATATAACAAGCAAATTATAGGATATCAACAGAAACAAAAATACTATATTATAGAAATGAAGCTCTTGACATAAAAAACAGGAGAAACAGTTTGCTTTGATTTCAGGTGTGAGCTTAAACTTCCTTCTCCTTCTTACAATTCTAGTTGACTCAGTTTAATTACACAAATTGTAATTTATAAGATGATTTGTTAAAAAAATAAATGTACTCTAAAATTCTAGAAACAACCACTTTTAAAAGTGATGTGCTGTACATTTTTATATGCGATAAATAACCATCTTGAGATGAAGGCAAAGCAGAAGCTACATCTCAATTCTGCTTAACGAATCTGAATATTTACTAGGAGAGTCCAGGCAAGTCAAATCACTTAATTCTTCCAAGTCTTATCTGTAAAACGGATATAAATATCTGCCCTATCTTACCTTACACACTTGTCCTGAGGTTCATATAAAAAATATAACTGTTAGGAGAAAAAAATCCTACAAACGCTGTAGCAGAACTGTTAATACTCATGTTACAGTTAAATTCTTTCAGTTGAATCACTCAGCATCTTTGTTCATGCCTTACAGAAAGCTGGAGGTATTGTGCCCCCTGCTGTTGAAATGTGAATATACATATACTGAAGTCAGTCTAGTCTGACTCTGCGACCTCATGAACTGTACCAGGCTCCTCTGTCCATTGGATTTTCCAGGCAAGGGTACTGGAGTGGGTTACTATTTCCTTCTCCAGGGGTCTTCCCAACCCAGGGATCGAGCCCAGTTCTCCTGCAGTGCAGGCTTAACCATCTGAGCCACCAGAGAAGCCCTGGGTTGAGCGAGACCTCGTTCCCTGGGCCACCAGGGAAGCCCAGGGAAACCATATACATATGGTTGTTGGCTAAAGGAGTAAGAACTATACTGGAAACAATGTCCCTTTATGAGAGTAAGAATACTGAAATAAAAATGTTTAAATCTTCAAAAACGAAGCAACTACCCTAATGCAATAAAACCATGACTTCCAAATTTCCTGCCAAGACCAAGGTAGGTAAAACTAATCCTAATCAGAATTTTTTTGGTTTTGAAACTGTATGATCTGCTTCATTTTGACTTTGTACTTCTACTCCCTGACCTCTTAACACTTTGGGCTTCTGGGACCCTAACCAATCTCTTGTACCATCTCTTCACTCCATTCTCCAGGCAGTCCAGAAAGCTTCTGATTAATGGCAGAAACTTTTCAATTAACTGAATGTTAACTGAAAAAGATTTCAGAAAGTATTAACTGATCTACCTTTTAACTTTTATTAAGCTACTTGTTTCTAACTGCATAATCAAAGATTTTGGTACCCCCTGGTACATGCATCACAAATCACATTTTTGTTTTTCCTTTTCTTCTGGGGTGGAGGGAGAGAGAGGAAGTGATTATAATGGGGAGTATGATTGATAGAAAAATTAAGATAAAATAAAACACACACCCTCTAAGGGACTGGTACTCAGCTACAGGGAATCTGTCATTTATTTTCCTATTTCTAATCCCTAGAACAATGCAAATTCATAACCCACAATTGCTTGAATTAAATCATTTTTATTTTCTTTGTTGAATTAAACCACCTTGATTTGGATTTCTCAGATTGATAAGAGTCTGCCAGGATCCTCAGTACCTTGAGATCTGTCCCTAGCACCTGTCTCCCTGAAAACACTCCTCAGGCCCAGGCTTGGCCATTACTGCTGACTTAAAAAATATTTACGACCTAAAAATTTGAGTGTTATGATTTATTCAGCAAGATTTCTTAGAACTTCAAGTCTGTGAGACACCATCTCAAGTAACTTTGATAGAACTGCTCCGAGGAGGTGAGGGGAGGAGCCAGGTTATACAGAAGCTTTGTAACAAAGAGCAGGTAGCATGAACATCAAAAGATTATTGTTAATTAAAGAAAACCAGATGTACTAGGTTGAGGAATTTAGTGCTTTTCTATGTGTGGGAAGATGCAAGAGTCTGGGCTTACTGCTATTCAGGACAGGAGCCTGTGTTTCGACATCCTGAGCTTCCTTCCCTCGGGGCTCACCATAGGAACTGGTGTGGTCTGATGGCTCCTACTCTTCCTAAGTGCCCATGGGGCTCACCAGCTCACATTGGAGGACTGCAATGAGTGTGACAGCTTTGTTAACTGATATGGTAGGAAACATTTCATTTCTCACTGCCGGTCTAAGCCCAACTTTCATTCCACTGGCCTCCAAAATGAAGTTTGTTCTTGGATCTGGGGTGATACTTTTAATTAGTGTGGGGCTTCCCTTGTGGTTCAGCTGGTTAAGAATCCACCTGCAATGTGGAAGACCGGGGTTTGATCCCTGGGTTGGGAAGATCCAGAGAAGGGAACGGCTACTCACTCCAGTATTGTGGCCTGGAGAATTCCACGGATTGTACAGTCCATGGGGTCACAGAGTCGGACACAATTGAGCGACTTTCACACACTTTAATGTGTGAATACAACATGTGTATTGTGTGAATGAGTCAATACAATGTGTGTTCAATATAATGGCTTCGTGCTGATGTCCTGGAATGTATTAATATCATTTCTATTACTTCTACCTCTCGTTCTAAGGTTACCATTGGGGGAAAATAAGTCTTATCTATAGTCGTAGTTACCTTAATGCTGGGCAACTGAGAAAAGATAAAAAAGACACAAAATACATCTTTCCAAGAGCTGGAAAACTTTCTGTCCATGCTTTTGAAGATTATCTTTTGACACTAACATTTAAATATATATTTTTAATTTAAAGGAGAATTTTAGAAGTTTCAAAGAAATCAATAATATTGTCTCCAATTCAGAAAACCATTTTATCAATTAATCTTTTATTTTTTTATTTCACACATCAATATTTTATAGAAAAAAAGGGCCTCAATGTTACACTCTAATTACAATGTTTTATTCTGATTTTTCCGACGTAGAGACCTCAATTTTTACACAATCAGTAAATACTTAAATAACTTAACACTTTTGAGGCTCATTTAAACATTTCCTATACAGTTTTACATATATCAATACTATTAATGGCTATATAACAGTCTATGAAAGCAATAGCAATACATGAAAATTTACTTATCCAGTTCCCAATTACTGGGCTCTTTTAAAAATTCAAATAAATGCACTCACTAGAAATATCTTTATACAAATAGCCTTTTTCTTTTAAAATATTTTCCTGGGCATATGCTACTCAGAGTGAATTAGATCTATCAAAAGACAGACTAGTTATAGGGTTCTTATTATATTTTTCTAAATAGTTCTTCAAAAAAATATAATAATGCTACTGGTACGAGGATACATG
The DNA here is from genome assembly GCA_006408675.1 of Madoqua kirkii. Classification (NCBI taxonomy): domain Eukaryota; kingdom Metazoa; phylum Chordata; class Mammalia; order Artiodactyla; family Bovidae; genus Madoqua; species Madoqua kirkii. The sequence goes on from SJYC01052281.1 coordinate 33,701, forward strand.
CAACTAAAATTTTTTTGCATGAACTACATCAAAGTGGCTTCGTTTGCATTTTTAATATTAGGAAATCTGAATACTATTCTAAGAATTAACTTCTATTTGTTATCTTCTTGTTTGAACTTAATTCTTTCATAAATTTGCCTAATAAGCCTTATGGATTTGCATTTACCTTTTTAAAAATAAGAGTACTTTATCCTTATATAATGCGGGTAGGTTTTACCCCATCTCTAGGGATGCAAGAATCCCATTTTTCTCCTAAGTTAAAAAAGACATATCTTTGCTTGCTTACTAGCCTAAATTATCATAATTCTGTCAAATTATAGAAATCATCCATTCATCCATGTTAAGTGGAAGTGTAGCAAATTTACATACTAACTTCACCTATTGCCAGTTCTTTGGACATAATTTCATTTACATTAATGCTCACAATAATTCTGAAAACATTATTTCCACTTTATAGATGATGAAATGAAAAGTAGGCATGGTTTTCTCATGATTATACAACTGTAAGTAGTAAAGTGAGGACTACAATTTTGGTTTTCCGATTTCCTATTTACTTCCCTTCCATTATACTAGGATGTAGTTCCTTCAATCTGCTTCTATATGAGTATCTTTCTTAATTTATCCCAACATAGTTGTGTAACTTTCTTTAAATGGCTTGCATATGCTAATACCCAAACACTTTAAATTGTAGCTTATCATTGTTGGAATCTAGAAATAAGATTAATTTTTAAACGTTATATATCCTGCAATTTTCTGAATCAGTCTTTTATGTTTATGATACTACAGGTTGCACTAACTTAAAAGCCATACAATAAAAAAAATGTGTGCTCTCCCTATCTTTCTCATTTACATATGCTTATTACAATGATGAGTTTTCTTCGACTATATATAAAAAATAGTGCCAAGATTAGTTTCTGGTTGAGAATTCTTATTTTTCCCTAACAGGAATGAAATAAGTTCTCAGTTTTAATAATTACTTATCACAATGAGAAACCAACAAAGTCATTAACAGAAATATTTTTATTAATATTTTTAAAGTTACCTACAGTTAATACTTTGAATTTTTACTACTTTGTTCTGTTGATATTGATTTAATGATTATTCTGTTGAACACTAACCGCATAATTCTGAGTGAAGTAAATAACTATTTTTCATTTGCTAATATTTTGCATTTGTTCAGATGAGAGCCTTTTCAAAATGTTTCCTCCTAGTACTGAGGCGATATTAACTTCAAAACGCAAGTGTTAGTATATCATCTTTCTGGTATATAGATATTATTTATTCTATGAACATTTGAAAAAATTCACCAATAAGCTCATAAGAGTAAAATGGGTTTGTCAGAAAATTATACTAGTATGGGACTTCCCTAGTGATCCAGTGGTTAAGACTTTCCTTCCAATGCAGGAGGTGTGAGTTCAATTTCTGGTTGGGGAGCTAAGATCCCACTCATATGCCTCAGAGCCAAAAAACCAAAAAATAAAAAGGAAGCAATATTGTAACAAATTCAGTAAGGCTTTAAAAAAATGGTCCACATCAAAAATAAATCTTTAAAAGAAAAAAGGATGAAAAAAATGATACTCTCCTCTAATTTTTAAAATGTTTTTCTTTGGTAATAATTTTTTATTTCCAATTTATTTGTATTCAAGTAGGAAAGTAATAAATTCATTTCTTAGTTTTAAAAACACTTATTTTATCTAACATTTTCCTGTTTCTACTACTGTGGTTCTATCATCTTTTGCAACATACCACTGATATTCTCAAATTCTTATGAATAAAAATATTCCTCACATTGAAATTAAAATATTTTCAATAGGTCTGGATTACCTTCACTTCCATTTAACATCTCAAATTCTTTTACATTTTAATAACTAATTTTTAGGTCTATTTCAGACATTTCATTTGTTTTGGTAAGTATAAGCCTAGAAGCCAACCAATAACAGATTTGCTAGATTCAAAATATATATATTACTATCAATTCATGACTTCTCTGCTTCAGTAAGTTGAAATTTACTTAAATTGTTCTTGTTTCATTTTTCTCACATACAGAGGAGCAACAAAAGTCTATTTAGAGCGTATTTTGCCCTAGTAACATGTTACTTTTTATTACATCATAATCAAAAGGTAAATTCAAAAGAATAATTGTGTTAAAGCTTAGACAAATTCTACTTCAGTGAGATTCATAGCTCTAAGTTACATGCATT
>SJYC01052282.1:0-18425 GCA_006408675.1 Madoqua kirkii
CAGTAGTAGATATAATGGTCATCTGAGTTAAATTCACCCATTCCAGCCCATTTTAGTTCACTGATTCCTAGAATGTCAATGTTCACTCTTGCCATCTCTTATTTGACCACTTCCAATTTGCCTTGCTTCATGGGCCTGACATTCCAGGTTCCTATGCAATATTGCTCTTTACAGCATCAGACCTTGCTTCTATCACCAGTCACATCCACAAGTGGGTATTGTTTTTGCTTTGGCTCCATCCCTTCATTCTTTCTGGAGTTATTTCTCCACTCATCTCCAGTAGCATATTGGGCATCTACTGATGTGGGGAGTGCTTCTTTCAGTATCCTATCATTTTGCCTTTTCATACTGTTCATGGGGTTCTCAAGGCAAGAATACTGAAGTGATTTGCCATTCCCTTCTCCAGTGGACCACATTCTGTCAGACCTCTCCACCATGACCCGCCCATCTTGGGTGGCCCCATAGGGCTTGGCTTATGTTCACTGAGTTAGACAAGGCTGTGGTCCTAGAGTGAATAGATTGACTAGTTTTCTGTGAATATAGTTTCAGTGTGTCTGCCCTCTGATGCTCTCTTGCAACATTTACCACATGGACCACAGTCTTTTCTAATTCAATCATGCAATAAGCCATGCCGTGTAGGGCCACCCAAGAAGAACAGATCATGATGGAAAGTTCTGACAAAACATGGTCTACTGTAGAAAGGAATGGCAAACCACTTCAGTATTCTTGCCTTGAGAACCCCATGAAGAGTATGAAAAGGGAAAAAGGTAGACACCGAAAGATGAACTCCCCAGGTTGTTAGGTGAGCAATATGGTACTGGAGAACAGTGGAGAAATAACTCTAGAAAGTCAGAAGAGACTGAGCCAAAGGAAAAAGCTATACCCAGCTGTGAATGTGACTGGTGATGGAAGTAAAGTCCAATGCTGTAAACAGCCATATTATATAGGAACCTGGAATGTTAGGTCCTGGAATCAAGGTAAATTAGAAGTTGTCAAACAGGAGATGGCAAGAGTGAACATTAACATTTTAGGAAACAGTGAACTAAAATGGACTGGAATGGGTGAATTTAACTCAGATGACCATTATATCTGGTACTGTGGGCAAGATACCCTTACAAGAAATGGAGTAGCCCTCATAGTCAAGAAAAGAGTCCAAAAAGCAGTATTTGGGTGCAATCTAAAAAATGACAGCATAAACTCTGTTTGTTTCCAAGGCAAATTGTTCAATATCCTGGTAATCCAAGTCTATGCCCCAACCAGTAATGCAGAAGTTGAAGTTGAACAGTTTTTGAAGACCAACAAGAACTTCTAGAACTAACACACAAAAAAGATGTTCTTTTCAATATAGGGGACTGGAATGCAAATGTAAGAAGTACAGACGTACCTGGAGTAACATGTAAATTTGGCCTTGGAGTACAAAACAAAGCAGGGTAAAGGCTAACAGAGTTTTGCCAAGAGAACGCACTGGTCATAGCAAGCATCCTCTTATAACAACAAAGGAGAAGACTCTACACATGGACATCACCAAATGGTCAACATCAAAATCAGATTGGTTATATTATTTGCAGCCAAAGATGGAGAAGCTCTATACAGTCAGCTAAAACATGATCGGGAGCTGACTGTGGCTCAGATCATGAACTCCATATTGCCAAACTCAGAGTTAAATTGAAGAAAGTGTGGAAAACCACTAGGCAAGTCTGGTATGATCTAAATTAAATCCCTTATGATTATACAGTGGAAGTGAGAAATAGATTCAAGAGATTAGATCTCATAGCCAGAGTGCCTAAAGAACTATGGATGGAGGTTGTAATATTGTACAGAAGGCAGTGGTAAAGGCCATCCCCAAGAAAACAAAATGCATGAAGACAAAATGATTGTCCAAGGAGGCCTTACAATAGCTGAGAAAAGAAAAGATGTGAAAGGCAAAGGAGAAAAGGAAAGATACCCATTTGAATGCAGAGTTCCAAAGAATAGCAAGGAAAGATAAAGCCTGCCTCAGTAATCAATGCAAAAAAATAGTGGAGAACAATATAATGCGAAAGACTAGAGATCTCTTCGAGAAAATTTAGAGATACCAAGGGAACATTTCGTGCATAGATAGGCACAATAAAGGACAGAAATGGTATGGACCTAACAGAAGCATAAGATATTAAGAAGAGGTGGCACAATACACAGAAGAACTAGAAAATAAAGACTTTCATGAACTAGATAACCACAGTGGTGTGATTGCTCACCTAGAGCCACACATCTTGGAATGAGAAATCAAGTGGGCCTTAGGAAGCTTCACTCAAAGGTAGTGGAGATGATGGAATTCCAGTTGAGCTCTTTCAAATCCTGAAAGATGATGCTGTGAAAGTGCCACACTCAACATGCCAGCAGATTTGGAAATCTCAGCAATGGCCACAGGACTGGAAAAAGTCAGTTTCATTCCAATCCAAAGAAAGGCAATGCCAAAGAATGTTCAAACTACTGCACAGTTGCACTCATTCTCACCTAGAGCCACACATCTTGGAATGAGAAATCAAGTGGGCCTTAGGAAGCTTCACTCAAAGGTAGTGGAGATGATGGAATTCCAGTTGAGCTCTTTCAAATCCTGAAAGATGATGCTGTGAAAGTGCCACACTCAACATGCCAGCAGATTTGGAAATCTCAGCAATGGCCACAGGACTGGAAAAAGTCAGTTTCATTCCAATCCAAAGAAAGGCAATGCCAAAGAATGTTCAAACTACTGCACAGTTGCACTCATCTCACATGCTAGGAAAGTAATGCTCAGAATTCTCCAAAGGGTTCAACAGTAGGTCAAGTTTCAGATGTTCAAGCTGGATTTAGAAAAAACAGAGGAACCAGAGATCAAACTGCCAACATCCATCAGATCATCGAAAAAGCAAGAGAGTTCCAGAAAAAAAAACAAACAAAAAACTACTTCTCGTTCATTGACTATGCCAAAGCCTTTGAATGTGTGGATCATGATAAACTGGAAAATTCTGAAAGAGATGGGAATACCAGACCACCTGACCTGCTTCCTGAGAAATCTGTATGCAGACCAAGTTGCAACAGTTAGAATTGGACATAGAACAACAGACTGGTTCCAAGTCAGGAAAGGAGTACGTCAAGACTGCATATTGTCATCCTGCTTATTTAATTTATATGCATAGTACATCATGCGAAATGCTGGGCTAGATGAAGCACAAGCTAGAATCAAGATTGCCGGAAGAAATATCAATTGCCTCAGATATACAGATGACTCTATCCTAATGGTAGAAAGTGTAGAAGAACTAAAGAGCCTCTTGATGAAAGTGAAAGAGGAGAGTGAAAAAGTTGGCTTAAAGCTCAGCATTCAGAAAACTAAGATCATGGCATCCTGTCCTGTCAGTACATGGCAAATAGATGGATAAACAAGGAAACAGTGAGAGACTTTATTTTGAGGGGCTCCAAAATCACTGCAGATGGTGACTGCAGCCATGAAATTAAGAGACACTTGCTCCTTGGAAGAGAAGCTATGATGAACTTTGACAGCATATTAAAAAGCAGAGAGATTACTTTGCCAATAAATATCTGTCTTGCAAAACTATGGTTTTTCCAGTAGTCTTATTTGGATATGAGATTTGCAGTATAAAGAAAGCTGAGTGCCAAAGAATTGATGCGTTCGAACTGTGGTGTTGGAGAAAACTCTTGAGAGTCCCTAAGACTGCAAGGAGATGCAACCAGTCCATCCTAAAGGAAGTCAGTCATGAATATTCATTTGATGGGCTGATGGTGAAGCTGATGCTCCAATACTTTGGCCACCTAATGTGAAGAACTGACTCACTGGAAAAGATCCTAGGCTGGGAAGGATTGAAGGTGCAAGGAAACGGGGACAGTAGAGGATGAGATGGTTGGATGGCATCACCGACTCGATGGACATGAATTTGAGTAAGCTCCGGGCATTGGTGATGGACTGGGAAGCCTGTCATGCTGCAGTCCATGAGGTTGCTAAGAGTTGGACATGACTGAGTGACTGAACTGAACTGAAGGTGATGCTTAGAAAAAAATGCATGCAACCAAGTTATGCAAAAATATTTACTAATCACTATAGTATTAAGAATAAAGGGATTATCAGAATATATCCTCCTTTTACCCCAATACAAATTATATTAGTTAGAGGCCATTCCTGCTAATTCTGATTATCAGGGTTGATTCTTGACTTAGGTTTTTATTAACCATCAATATCTCAGAGTCTGTATTGCGGTTATACATGCCCATAGCTTATTCTTGGGTAGTTCTGTAGTGATTCATCCATAATATTTTTGGATGAGTTGGTTGCATGCGTTTCCTTTAATCTCCCTCCTTAACTCTACCTCCACAGAAACATACATATATCCAAATTCACAAAGGCTCAGAATATGTTAATAGAAACTCCAAGAAGTCTTATACTTTTGTTCCTAACAAAGGTATCCACAAGGCCATAAAGTTCTCGTAGAGTAATTTAGAAATACAAGATGTGTGTCTAAAGCCCACATACTTCTACTCTCCAGTGTTATCCTGATAAATTTCACAAGAAGGAATTTATTTACATCTTAGATGAGATAAAATAAGTTAATGAATCTGTAGTGTGCGCTATGATGTGGAGAATTTTAAATACATAATAAACTTTGACTCTAATAAGACTGAATCCTAATGTGATAATATGAAAAAACAAAAAACAAAACCACAGTGTAGAGGAAGGGGGCTACAGTAATTCTCAAGACAATACTCATTCCCCAGAGGCATTATTAGCTTAAGCTTATTAATCAAATTACTCTATGATGGAGTATTCCATGAACCTATTTGCAAATCACCCTGGAATTGACAAAGTTTAGAGCAGTTTATAATACATGAATATACAGTTACATAAAAATCTCTGTTACCATAAACTCACTTGCTAAATTCAGACTATGACTTTCTTCAGTTGGAGGAGGTTTTACTTGTGAATTCTTAGCCATCTTATCTTTGCATCTCAAAAAATGCTTAAATGACTAGAAAAGAAGCAAAAAAAGTAATGTCACTTCTCAGTTTTTATTCCTTTTTAAAAAACAAATTTAACACATGTGTTACTTTCCATGAACCATCCTTCTGGGGATATAGATGGTATACTATCTTTAATCAAATGCCAATTTTTTTTTTTCCAATTTCAAGTATTTTCATAATGTAAACAGATGAAACTTTTCAGTGTCATAATGCCTATGAAAGGCTGCATTAAGGAGAAAAGATGTGAACTGAGCCTGAAAGGATGGGTCAGATTTAAAGAAGTCAACTCCAAAGAGGAGACACCTCACAGAAAGGCACACATGGGAATGATCTATGTATTTAGGTAGTGAAAATAAATCTCATTTGATGAGGTATAATTGATGGACACTTATATCAAATAAGTAGTGCTGAGATATTAGGAAAATAGCTACTTGGAAGTTCTCAACTTGGAGTCATGAATAAAAAGTTGATTTGCATGTGTATGTCATGGAAAGACACCTGCATTCATGTTTTGTATTTGTCTTAGAAAGGGCAATGTTGGTAGTCAGTTTAATAAAATATCTTATGTATTCATATTTTATCATGGGGAATACATTTCAATATTACTTTATTAAAAGTTACATCTCAAAGTGTATATATTTACTGTTTGAAACCAGTAGCAGATATTATTAGAATCCTAAAGAACATGATATTTCATAACATGGTTATGATTTGAGTATCTAGTATCTTTCTTTTCATCCACTCCTGTGAGACTTTAGTGGAACTGTGACCTCACTCACTATGGTATCATTGAATAAATATTGTATCTATTTATACATTAGACAATCCTAGCTGTTATAATAATTTTTATATGTAGTTTACCTGGTATGTGGTAAGAACCATGAAGACAAGTGATATCATTTTAAGCAAGAAAGTGATTTGTATAGAGAAGAAGCTTGATACATTTTTCTTGAATTGAATGCTATGTATTGTTACGGTATTTTGTTTACATTTCTATAAGACATCAATAGATACTCAGGTCCATGGATAAATTAACAGACTACAGTAGTTTTAACAATGTCTGCTGATAGCTTTTGGCAAGTTCTTGAAATCCCTTAGTCTGACACCATGCAACTAGGTAGCTCCAATTATTATTTTCTTTTAATTTATTTATTTTTTAATTGAATGGTAGTTGCTTTACAGAATTTTGTTGTGTTCTCAATACTTAGAGTATCTTTGGACAACTAATTAGGTTTTCAACAAGAAAAAAAAGTCCTAGAACTAATACAGCATGATGGACTTCACAGAATATAACAGCAGTTGTCATGTGTTTTGACATCAACTGTGATTTTCCTTATGCCCTCCATATGTTAAATTGAAAGCACATATGGCCTATATACCATAATAAGGTTTTGTAGGCATACATCTGTGAATAGTTCTTATCTCTAAGCTATCACTGGATAAACAGAAAATAAATAAGAATTTTTATTACCAATAACACATAATACAAAGAACATTTAAAAACATTCTAAGCAAAATTTTCAGGATAATTGGATGGAAATTTCAAAAAGACACATTTCAATTCAATGAAAAGTAAAGAAGAATACTTATCATTGAATTCTTCATGAAACAATGACTTATTCTTGAAATATTCAAGTAGAGGCTGAAATTGGTGGCTCAGATAATAAATAATCTGCCCGCAATGCAGGAGACCCAGATTCAATCCCTAGATTGGGAAGATCTCCTGGAGAAGGGAATGGCAACCCACTCCAGTATTCTTGCCTGGAGAATTCCATGAACAGAGAAGCCTGGCGAGCTACAGTCCATGGGGTCGCAAAGAGTAAGACATGACTGAGTAACACACACAAGTAGAGGCTGAATTTTTGGCTAGGAGTTTCTTACATGAATAGAGGGAATAGGTTTCAAATCAATTCTGCAAACTTTCCGCAGGGGCTTCCCAGGTGGCTCCAGTGGAAAAGAATCTGCTTGCCAAAGCAGGAGATGCAAGAGGCACTTTTTGATCCCGGATGGCCCAACTCCAGTATTCTTGCCTAGAAAATTCCATGTACAGAGGAGCCTAGTATGCTTCAGTCCACGGGGTCATAAAGAGTTGGACACAACTGAGCAACTGGGCACAAATATTCATGAAATGTGTATTCCATTCAAGGCTTTATTGAAGACATCTTTCCTAACTGGATGTTGAAAAATGGGAAGAAATTCAGCAGCTAGGGAGAGATGAGGCAAAGGTCATTTCAATCTGTCTCATTAAAAAGAAGGAAATAATTGCAGGAAGGATGGTATCTTCATAACTAATGATTAAATACTGAGGGAGAAATATCCCTGAAAAAAAAAAATGAAACAACTTATATTGAGTTGAAATCAGGAAGAAATTTAGACTTAATTCTTTTTTGAAGCATACTCCTTGAAGGTTTTGAATTACATGATCAAGTTAGTATTTTATAGTGAGGTCATTGCTATATGAGCGTTAGATTGAAGCAAATATATTGGACGTGAAGAGAAGTTTAGGAGGCTATTTTCATGATCCAAATAAAGGATGCTAAGAGGTAGTCAGGAAAATGAAGGCAAGACAGGGCAGGGTATTTGAGGTAGACTTTTTAAAACTTAACATATTGATTCCTAACGATGTTGTGTTCCTTTAGCCCCAGAGAATTTGTGTCCGCTTAAAATATTTATCCTGTGGAGAGACTTGCAAGTTTTAATATTTATGTATTTCTTATGGAGATTTTTAGATGGTGAGGGACTTCTCAGGTGAAGCAGTGATAAAGAATCTTCCTGCCGGGCAGGAGGCTTGGATTTGATCCCTGGGTCAGAAAGATTCCCTAGAGAAGAGAATGGCAACCCACTCCAGTATTCTTGCCTGGGAAATCCCACAGACAGGAACCTGGTGGGCTACAGTCCATGGGGTCGCAAAGAGTTGGGCATGACTTAACGACTAAACAGCAACAACATAGTGAGTCTGAATAACTGTTTATTCTAACCTGAATGGTTTTATATATTTGAAAGAAGTATTTTTAATGGAGGTGGTGATTATTCTGATTCTTCAATTTAATCATGTAGGAAATGTAGTTTTTATATGTTTATTTCTCACCTTTCCACTACACTTCCTTTTGAAAATTTAATGTACCCTACCATGAGCTTCTTCTGAATTATTTACATTATAATTTTACTTCCTGTTTTCTAAAGCAGATGTAGGTAATGTACTTGGTTCTTGACTCCTTTTCAAAATTTAATCTCCAGTCATTTTCTTGATGTGTTCATGTTTCATTGGTGACATCAAATGCTAAGGCATCTGTTTTGAGTACTGTCACTTTGCCATATGTTTTCTGTGGACTTTTCTCAAAAATAATCCACAGTATATTCCATTGTAATGTTATATTTACATCAAGATATTTCACCAGAAGAGTAAGTTCTTTGAAAGATTGAGCTGTACTGTATCCATCTTTTAAGTTTTTGTCACTGTGGCCGTGAGTTGGAATACAGTAAATAAGTACTGATAAATAAAAAATGTTTTTATTCTTTAAATGTTACTTCACTCTGTATAAAACCTCACATTCACCTTCTATATCAATCAGGTGTACTTGTTGCCTGTGTGTGCTCAGTAATTCAGTCATGTTCAACTGTTTGTGACCCCAGGGACTGTAGCCCTGTGCTCCTCTATCTGTGGAATTTTCCAGGCAAGAACACTGGAGTGGATTCCTATTTCCTCCTCCAAAGAACCTTCCTGACCCAGATAAACCTGTGCCTCCTTTGTCTCCTGCATTGGCAGGCAGATTCTTTATCACTGAGTCACCTAGGAAGATACTTGTCTATATTTTGGCAAATGAAGACTGCTTTATATCCAAGAGATACCTGGAGTAACAGGCAAGTTTGATCTTGCAGAACAAAATGAAGCAGGGCAAATGCTAACTGAATTCTGCCAAGAGAATGCACTGGTCATAGCAAATACCCTTTTCAACAACACAAGAGATGACTTTACACATGGACGTCACCAAATGGTCAGTACCGGTCAAATTGATTATATTTTTTTTGTAGCCAAAGATAGAGGAGCTGTATACAGTCAGCAAAAACAAGGCCTGGAGCTGACTTGTGTCCCTGATCATCAGCTTCTCAGCAAAATTCAGGCTTAAACTAAAGAAAATGGGGAAAACCATTAAGGCAGCCAGGTACGAATCAAATCCCCTATGAATATGCACTGAAGGCAGTGAATAGAGTCAAGGGATTAGAACTTCTAAACAGTGTGCTTGAAGAACTATGGATGAAGGTCCATAATATTGTACAGGAGTCAGCGAACAAAACCATCCCAAAGAAAAAGAATAGCAAGAAGGCAAAGTGGTTATCTGAGGAGGCCTTACAAATAGCTAGAGAAAGAATAGAAGTGAAAAGCAAAGGAGAAAGGGAAATGTGTATGAAACTAAATGCAGATTTCCAGAAAACAGTGCTGAGAAGCAAGAATGCCTTCTTCAATGAACAGTGTATAAACCTAGAAGAAAACAACAGAAGGGAAAAGACTAGAGATCTCTTCAGGAAAATTGGAGATATCAAGGGAACATTTGGCCCAAATATGAGCACAATAAAGGACAGAAATAATAGAGGCCTAGTGGATACTGAAGAGGCAAAGAATAGATGTAAAGAATACACACAAGAGCTGTACAAAAAAGATCTAAATGAACCAGATTCCTACGATGGTGTGGTCAGTCACCCAGAGCCAGACAGTCTGGAGAGTGAAGTCAAGTGGGCCTTAGGAAGCACTGCTGTTAATAAAGGTAGAGGATACAATGGAATTCCAGTAGAATTATTCAAAACCCTAAAGGGTGATGCCATCAAGGTGTTGCATTCAATATGTCAGCAAATCTGGAAGACCCAGCAGTGGCCACAGGATTGGAAATGGTCAGTCCTCATCCCAGTTCAAGAAAGGTAGTTCTAAAGAATGTGCTAATCATTGGACAGTTGCATTCATCTTCCATGCTAGTAAGGTCATGATTAAAATATTGCATGCTAGCCTTCAGCATTACACAAACCAAGAAATTCCAGCTGTCCAAGCTAGATACAGAAATGGCAGAGGAACCAGAGATGAAATTGCCAACATGTGGATCATAGAGAAAGCTAGGGAATTCCAAGAAACCCTCTACCTCTCTTTCATCAACTATGAAAAAGCCTTTGACTGTGTGGATCATAACAAACTGTGGAAAGCTCTTAAAGAGACGGGAACACCAGGTCAATCTTATCTGTCTCCTGAGAAACCTGTATGCGGCTCAAGAAGCAATAGTTAGAACCCCATATGGAACAACAGATGGATTCAAGGTTGACAAAGGAGCAGGACAAGGCTGTCTGCTGTCACCCTATTTGTTTAATCTGTACACTGAGCATCATGAGAAATGCCGTGCTGGATGAGTTACAAGTTGGAATCAAGGTAGGTGGGAGAAATATCAACAACCTCAGATATGCAGATGATACCACTCTAATAGCAGAAAGTGAAGAGGATTTAAAGAGCCTCTTGATGAGTGTGAAGGAAGAGAGTGAAAGAGCCAACTTAAGACTATTAAAAAAAACTAAGATCATGACATCTGACCCCATTACTTTAAGGCAAATAGAGGGGGAAAAGGTGGAAGTGGCGGCAGATTTCCTCTTCTTGGGCTCTAAAGTCACTACAGATGATGACTGCAGCCATCAAATCAGGAGACATTTGCTTCTTAGAAAGAAAGCTATGATGAACCTAGACCATGTGTTGAAAAGCAGGCATTACTCTGCGGACAAAGGTTCCTATAATCAAGGTGATGGTCTTCCCTGTGGTCACGTACAATTGTGAGAGCTGGAACGCAGTAAAGAAGGTAAAGCGCCAAAGAACTGATGCCTTTGAACTGTGGTGCTGGAGACTCAGGAGACTTAGGAGAGTCCCTTGGACAGTACGGAGACCAAACCACTCAATCTTAAGGGAAATCAACCCTGAATACTCGTTGGAAGGACTGATACTAAAACTGAAGCTCCAGTATTTTGGTCATCTGATGCCAATAGCCGACTCATTGGAAAAGTCTCTAATGCTGGGAAAGATTGATGGCAGGAGCAGGGGGTGCCAGAGGATGAGATGGCTGGATGGCATCTCTGATGCAATGGACATGAACTTGGGCAAACTCCGGGAGATGGTGAAGAACAGGGAGGCCTGGAGTGCTGCAGTCCATGGGGTCGCAAGGAGCTGGGCAGAACTGGGAGACTGAACACAGTGGAATATACAAAATAAACTACATATGATTGAAATACTTTTGGTCTGAAGCCAATAAGAAAAATAAAACAGGGTTTTGTAAATAGAATGGAATGATTGGGAATTCACCTAGGAAGGTCAGTTCCTTGTTATACTCTCACCAGATGTTAGTACCTGGTGTGAAGATGTTAACATTTCAGGCTACAAGTTAAATTGGCTTCTTTTTGTGTAACTTTTTAAATTCAGCCTCAAAACTTTTAAAGTAAACTGAATTTTATAATAGTTTTATATTTACAAAAAGATTCCAAAGATAGGAGAGAAAGTTTCCCCATGTCTCACACTGTCTCCCTGCTTATTAACATTTTACACTGTATGATACGTTTGTCAAACTAATGGGCCAATATTGATACATTATTATTAACCAAAGTCTATATTTTCATTCAGATTTTTTTGATTTTAAAAATTTCTTCTGTTCTAAGCTGTCAAGCAAAATCCACATTAAGCACTCATATCTCCTTAGGTTCCTCTGGACTGTGACATATTCTTACACTTTCCTTGTTTTTACTGACAGTTTTGACAGTTTTAAGGATAATATTAAATCAATTGTATGGTATTTTTCTTATGATAAGAATTGCAAGTTTCAGGAAAGAAGACCACAGAGGTAAGACACTATTCTCTGATGGTACATTTATATCAAAGGTACATGCCATGAATATGACTTATCCTTGGTATGTTAACTTTGATCACCTGGCTGAGGAAGCATTTTTCAGGTATCTCCACTATAAAGTTTCTTTTTTTTTCCCCCACTACTATGTTGTGCTCTTTGAAAGAATATCACTCTGTATAGCCCACACTTAAGGAGTGGGAAGTTATGCTCTATTTTTTTTAGAGTGTATTTATATAAATTATCTATCAGTCTTCTGCAAAGGAGAGTTCTCTCTTGTCTGACATTTGTTTATTGATTTCATTATTCATTTATATTATTAAGGACTCATGGTATTTATTTTGTAGCTTGGATTATAGTCCCATACTAAATATTAAAAAAACTAAGGTCTTGGCATCTGGCACCATTACTGCATGGAAAATAGAAGGGGAAAAGTTGGAAGTAGTGACAGATTTCCTCTTTTGGGCTCTAAAATCACTGCGGAGGGTGACTGCAGCCATGAAATCAGAAGACAATTGCTTCTTGGAAGGAAAGTGATGCCAAACCTAAACAGTGTGTTGAAAAGCAGAGACTTACTCTGCCGACAAAGGTTCATATAGTCAAGGCTATGGTCTTCCTTGTGGTCATGTTTAGTTATAAGAGCTAGACCATGAAGGAGGCAGAGTGCCAAAGAATTGATGCCTTAGAACTGTGGTATCAGAGAAGACTCCTAAAAGTCTGTTGGACAGCAGGGAGATCAAATCAGTCAATTTTAAGGGAGATCAGCCCTGAATATTCACTGGAAGGACTGAGGCTGAAGCTCCAATATTTTGGTCATCTGATGCCAACAGCAGATTCAATGGAAAAGTCCCTGATGCTGTGAAAGATTGAGGGCAGAAGGAGAAGAGGGTGCCAGAGGATGAGATGGCTGTATGGCATCATTGATGCAAGGGACCTGAACTTGGGCAAACTCCAGGAGATGGTGAGGGACAGGGAGGCCTGACATGCTGCAGTCCGTAGGGTCAGAGTCAGACACTACTGGGCGAGAACAACAAAAACTTAGTCTCATATTATGCTATTTATTTTGTTGCTTAAATTGTTCCTTTTTTATTTTGTCACTGAAAACTCATGGAAAATGATATCAGAAACCAATATCTAGGCACTGGATGTGATCATTGTAACAGGGGTATACTTAACATTTGTATACTTCAAAATTTTTCACCAAACTTTTTGCAGTGTAGGATATTTGGGTTCAATCCCTGAGTCAAGAAGATCCTCTGGAGGAGGGCATGGCAACCCACTCCAGTATTTTTGCCTGAAAAATCAGCAGGGACAGAGCAAAGTCTGGAGGGCTACAGTCTATGGGGTTGCAAAGAGTCGAATACAACTGAGAGACACAGCACAAGCAACTGATTAAAATATATTTCTCATATGTTAAAATGCAAACTCCATTGAATGGGTGGCAGAGTCTATTGGTTATCTGCTACTGTTGGGTTGACCAAAAAATTCATTTGGGTTTTTCCATATGGTATAACAGAAAAATCCAGACTAACTTTTTGGCAAAATCAATATTTATTTTCTATTTTGTTCTTTTTAATAGAACTCCTAAATTTTACTGGATCTGGACATCAAAAATAAATCCTACATTTCTAAGGCCTCTTGCAGTTGGATGTGGTCCTGTACAGTTATTGAAGACAGGATGAACCTGAAATCTTTATGTATCCTCTTGTCCTTAAATTGAGGAGGCATACCCTTCTGTCTCTTTATTTGCATAGCTGGAATGTTGATATGATGGTGGGAGAAAGACCAGCTGTGTTAAGTATGATGACATGATAGGAAGTATCAGGACCCTGTTCTGTGTAGTCTTCATACAATCTCTGCGATGCCAAAACATAAAAAGCCAGAGACATAAAAATTTCTCCTTTAATCCCTTGTTATTTGTGGTTTCCTCTCATTCACACACAAACCTGATACTAATTATATTTGGTATATCATATTTTTATGATTTGAATCTTGAATACATCTTGGTCTGTTGCCCAACAGCTTCCCACTTCAGATGATTATGTGTTCCAGCTACTTATGTCTTATTAAATAAAGATTAATAAACACCTTCTGTGAACGAGGCTCTGTAGTAAAGGGTAAGAAGAAATTTTTAAATGAACAGATTAAAGAGTCCTTGCCCTATGAAGGCCATAGTCTAGTTATATGATAAGAAGTTTCCTGAACACCCAGTTCACTTCTTATGTCCTCTTTGTATACAGACTTCTACTTGAGATGCCCTTCACTTTGTGAGATTTTATGTGTGTGATGTATTTAGTCACTCAGTCATGTCCTACTCCTTGGGGCCCTATGGACTATAGCCTGCCAGGCTCTTCTGTCCATGGGGATTTTTCAGGCAAGAATACGGGAGTGGGTTGCCATGCCCTCCTCCAGGGGATTTTCCCAACCCAAGAAATGAACCCTGGTCTCCCACATTGCAGGAGGATTATTTTTACCATCTGAGCCACCAGGGAAGCTCATGAGATTGCATGAAAATCTTCTGATTGTTAAGACTAAACAGAAGCATCCTCTTCAGGAAAATCTTCCCTGATTTCTCCCAAGAGTCTTGCATGTTTTCTTTCAAGCATTATTGTCATCTGGCAAAATTCTAGGAGATGAAGGATACTGGTGTAATTCAACTTTATTAATTTACAATGGATGACATTCCATTTAAAAGATGGTGATATTAATATCTACTGTATGATTCAGGGAATTCCCTTTTCCTTATCTAGGTGGCAGGAAGATTACCTTAATGGCCAGAAGTTTGCATGATGATTTTAGAATCAAAAGACAGCTTTCCTGTATGGCTTGGTAGGTATTGGAACCAGGACATGATGAAGTCTGAAGAACAGTTACTGTCCACAAAAAAATACGTTGCAAGGAACATCTATTTTAGATTCCAAGTTATATCTCATTATAGTGAAATAAAATAAACAAACTTGAAAATCCCTCAAAATAGCTGCATAGATAGTATTTGCCAATAGCTTTAACACAGCCAGTTTTCTCATGCAGATTAGAATAGAACACTCTTAGTTGAACACAAGTTGAAATAATTGACCTGGATTTGGGGGCCATATTGGATGAAGAAGTCCTATCTTTAAACGTTGGAACCACGTTTGACCCACTGAGATGCTTGTACTGTGAGAGGCACATATAAACTGAGAAGGAGGAGCCTGGACGTTTATGAGCATAGCGCATGCTCACACCATACACAGGCCTGGAGCGCAGCAATGACTGGGGTCTTCTGAACTGTTACAGTGCTTTCTGCTGCTATTTCTTCCTCTCTTCCTAACTTTCCTCCTTTCCTTCATTTGCCCCCTTCCTCTTTCCCCATGCCTTCCATTCCCTGTTTCTTCCTTCTTTCCTTCCTTCCCTCTCTCTCTCTTTCCCTTTCTTCCTGCCTATCTTTCCTTCTTTCTTTTCTTCCTCCTTCCCTTCCATTTTCTTCTTTCTTCATTCTTTATCTTTCTTTCATTCCAAACCTGTGAACATGTATACTTGAATTTGTTAAGTTTAATATCCACGGAATGTACTCTATCATGCAGCATTATGTTACCCAAATAGCCTAAATGTATCTCACTCCCTGGAACAACCAATTCAGATCACTTGGGTTATTTTAATTTCTGTATATTATGTTTATTGAGTGGTAATCTCATTGGTGGTTCTTGTTTGTGTGGAGATACCCTCATAGTTACAAATGTAAAAGATCAATTTAGCAGAAAATGACACAGTGTTAAGGACAGGTTAAATACTAGCATTGATAGTAATTTATAAGACTCAAGAAAGAAATGTGTTGTGTGTTGATAATGTTTTCAGATCTTAAAAGTAAGGAAATTTTCTTTTTTATCCAGTTGCCTTAGACAGGATGGACATTTAGTGAATATTTTGCAGGATTGACAAAACAGAGTAATGGCGTTTTAAAAAAAGCAGGCTGAACACTCAGATAAAATTATATCCAATGAGATGAGGATATAAATTATTTGTTCACCAGCCATAGGAATTTTGACTCTGACTTTTGAAAGGCTTAAATCTGAAGGAAATACTTTAGCGTTGTAAATGAGTTCTGTGGTTTATCTGTTAGTTTCTCCATCTATTACTGTAATTCAGCCCACTTGTATTGTCAGAATTTCTCAAATTTACTCATTGTCAGTAAAACCATTACTTCTTTTGTTAGTAAAGTTATGTTATTGGCTAATATTAAATCTATATAGGAAAGTCTGACCTTTAATGAGAATGCTTGAAAATGTCAGTCTTTTCATTGAGGCTGCCCTGTGGGCTGGAGCTATTCAGTCGGTGCTGTGAGTCTTCGATTATACCACAAGATCCATATCTTTCTCTTTTTCTGATTCTTCCCAGAAATGACAATGCACAGGTTTGATTATAGAAACAGAAGTAATGTTGACTGTCTAAGGAAAAATTAGCCATCTATCTTCTGTTATTTAAATTACAAAAAATGTGAAAATCGCAAACATGAAGAATAATACTGGTTGTAAAACAGGTGGCATAATCTAACTCCCTGTACTTTCAGAAGTAGAACAGGGAGACCTTTTCTGGGATTTTTCTGTAGTCTTTTGGAGGAAGGAGATAGACAAGATGACCTTTCAAGACATTTTCCAACTCAGTAATCATCACATGATCCTAAGTGTTAGTAATATTCCTACTTGTCAAAAGCTTTCACAGCAAAGTTTTTTAAAGCTAAGATTAGAGTTCATTGATTTTTATTGTCCTTTTAGTTTTCAGTGCTTGGTTTTTATGACATGTTACCTTTCTGTACACAATGTTTGTATATTCCTTTAACTACCCTTAGAGTTGGAGAGGCAGTGGCACTCCACTCCAGCACTCTTGCTTGGAAAATCCCATGGACAGAGGAGCCTGGTGGGCTGCAGTCCATGAGGTCGCTAAGAGTCGGACGCGACTGAGCGACTTCACTTTCACTTTTTACTTTCATGCATTGGAGAAGGAAATGGCAACCCACTCCAGTGTTCTTGCCTGGAGAATCCCAAGGATGGCAGAGCCTGGTGGGCTGCCGTCTGTGGAGTCGCACAGAGTCGGACACAACTGAAGCGACTTAGCAGCAGTAGCAGCACCCTTAGAGTAAAACTAGATTTTTGGTGAAATTCTGATAAGACATAATTTTCTGGAAACTGAGGCTATCCTATTTTCCCTTTAAACCAGGAGTTAAATATTGGTGATAGTGATTTTTAACATGGAACTATAGTAGCTAGAAAGTGTTTACCTTATATTATTCAGATTTTGACGTAGCAATTGGAAAAGTCAGTGCATGATTTTTAGTTAAAAAGAGATTTCCAAACATTGATCTGACACCTTTGCTTGTAGCTTGTAAAAACTAGATTTTTGGTGAAATTCTGATAAGACATAATTTTCTGGAAACTGAGGCTATCCTATTTTCCCTTTAAACCAGGAGTTAAATATTGGTGATAGTGATTTTTAACATGGAACTATAGTAGCTAGAAAGTGTTTACCTTATATTATTCAGATTTTGACGTAGCAATTGGAAAAGTCAGTGCATGATTTTTAGTTAAAAAGAGATTTCCAAACATTGATCTGACACCTTTGCTTGTAGCTTGTCTTTCTATTCTTCCATTAATAAATGCTTTAAAACCCTCCTTTATCACTTTTACCCCTTCATCATATAACCCATGGTTCCCATTTTGAACATGTGAGGGTTTGCAGGATTGCAACATTTCTCACTAGTACATGGTTAGTTCCCTTTGGAAAAGGTGTTTCTCTATCGTGATATCTTTTGTAGAGCTGTTGTTTTGTTTGTTTGTTTTGTTTTGTTTTTTCCCTGTCACATTTTCAGTGGGTCCTTGGAACCATTTCAGTCTCACCAAGGAGCATGGAATAAAGTGTGCTTCCCTTCTTTCCCCATACTGTCAAAGCCCGCTTAGCGGCTGCTATGGCAACAGACTGGCAATAGTTGTAGAGGAAACCATGCTCAGACTAAGGCCAGATGGAGGGAGTGGGCGCCACTGGCAGTGTTGCAGGGAAGCTGCATGTAGCTGTGATGAATCGAACTTGGCTATGTTCCCCTCCAATAGATAAGCAAGATGGAAAGAGAAGGGAAAGGGCAGAAACCATGGAACATCACAGAAGCTGAGTAATTGTTCACTTGAGGGCGTCCACATTAATGCAAAATCTAGATTTTTCTAGTTAGTGTTTTTTAATTGATGTAAAACATGCTAATGTCTATACTCTATTAAAAAAAACCTTCATGATAAAACTTCTAATAGATTTGCTATGAAACATTTCCTTTACAAATTGATTTTTTATCTTATCTCCTTAGTCTTAAGACTAATGATACCTTGAATGCTTATTATTAATAATATATCTGTTTATTGTTGATAGTGACACTGAGGATATTTCTTTTTACTAGGCAATATCACCACTAGTTTGTAGTTTTGTAGCTGCTAAATGTATAACATGTTCTAAGTATTTTTACAGATGTTTCTTTAGAGTTAATAAGGATTTTCTATTTTCAAAGAGCTTTCTCATGTAATAAGATTAATATTAAATGAATGGAAAGGAAGAGTAACAATC
>SJYC01052285.1:0-14633 GCA_006408675.1 Madoqua kirkii
TTTTTTAATAATTTTATTAAAATAAATTTTATTTATTCATTCTGTTAAGTGGCTTACAAATTCACCATGAAATATGTGTCATAAATGATGAAGAACAAATGACTCCTATGTAAAGGATTGATATATAACTGGTACAACAATAAATGGTGGTATATAATTCTGGATACATCCCTGAGTGCTTTGTTTTATATTTTAATTAACATCATATGTAATATTTCTCCTTCATATGCCTCTTAGAAAAGAAATAGTTCTTTCTCCCTGAGGTGTTGGTTAAAAAACAAGTTTTTAGCAATAGATTGAATGGATTTGAAAAATGGCTTCACCAATTCTTCGTTGTCGTTTTCAGTCACTAAATCATATCTGATTCTTTGCCACCCCATTCTTGGTAAAATTTGAGAAATTACCTAATTTCCATCACATAGGCTACATGGGGTCCCGAAGAGTCTGACAACTGAGCAACTTCACTTTCATGCATTGGAGAAGGAAACGGCAACCCATTCCGTTGTTCTTGCTGGAGAATCCCAGGGATGGGGGAGCCTGGTGGGCTGCAGTCTTTGGGGTCGCACAGAGTCGGGCACGACTGAAGCGACTTAGCAGCAGCAGCAGAAGCAGCAAAAGTGTTTGCTTATCTGTGAAATGGAGATAATTGGATGATATAAATCTTGAAGAATTTTTGAGGGTTAAAACTATAAGCCCTGACAATTAAAAAGTATGAAATAACTATGCTTCCTCCTATCACAGAATCCATGAAGGAGGATAGTTTCCCAACTTATTTCTGAACACATGGAATTATCGTGGTTGAAATCATCTACCCATGCTACTTCTATTACTAACTTTCACCCCTATACCACACAGAAGAAAAGAGATTCATTACTCAGAAATACATGTTTTGACCCTTTGAATATCCTCTAGTATATAAAGCTGTGAGTCACAGTACTATCATTTTTTGCACATTTTCTTTTCTAACTCTGAATTTTATTTTTTATAAATATGTGAATAGATTTTCTTTTGACTCATCTTCAGATAAAAAAGGTAATAACTTTCACAAAAAATAAATTACAAATTACTCCTTAGTTTAAGGTACCATTGAATACTGGCTTCATTAAAATATATTAATATTTCTTTACTGAAAAAGTTATTGGGGATTTATAAAATAGAAACCATTTGTAATGATTCAGACAAGATGAAAGTAGTTTTATTTCTTAATAAGCAGTGAAAGTTTGAAAGTGTTAGTCTCTCAGTTGTGTCCGACTCTTTGTGACCCCGTGAACTGGTTAGCCACCAGGTTCTTCTGTCCATGAAATTCTCCAGGAAGAATATTGGAGTAGGTTGCCATTCCCTTCTCCAGGGATCTTCCTCACCCAGAGACTGAACCCACATCTCCTGCGTTGCAAGCAGATTCTTTACCATCTAAGCCACCATTTTAGTTTGTTATCATTATCTCTACTTGCTTTTTTGTTGTAGTAATCTCCTCTGATTTTTTGTTGTACATCCAAAAGAAAGACGAGATAAATCTGAAAACCCTGGAAGAAAGGAGGAGAGGAAAAAGAACACGATTTTCATTCAGAGTTTAATAATATTGATAGTTATTTGCCTAAGTAAGAAGGACTGGAATAAAGTGTGCATAGGAGATATTCATAGGGCAGAAAATCATCACTTACTTGAATTAAATGAATTGTTTTAGAGCCTGCATTGACATACACACCAATCTATTGCCTTGGAATATTTTCTTAGAACATATTTTCCATTGACAAATGTAATAAGTGATAAAGGACACCAGAAAACACCATAAATGAGTGAAATCTACCAGGAAATTAGGGCAGATGTACAGGTAATGAGTTTACCCAAATGGAGTTTTGGCCATGACTCAAAAGGCCAGGCTTACAGTTGCCAGACTGCCACCTGTGCCCTATATAACAAGGTGTTCAGATCGTCAGAGCAGCCTCACTCCCTCATGACTTCTGGGCAGCAGCGCTCCCATACACCCGGCACCAGCTCATCACGGAATCCATACTCACTTTGGGACCAAACACTGCCTTTCACCTTGACTCTAACATTTGCTAATCTCTTTTTTAAGAGTTCTAACATGATAAAAGTATAAGCTCTTTATCAGTTAGGAACAGGTTCAGGGATTATTATCAGAGATCCAAAATAACACTAGAGTCCAAGGTTTATAGGACAGCTCTGTGGTCCTCTGGGACCCAGGCCATTTCTTTCTCTCTGTTCCA
The DNA here is from genome assembly GCA_006408675.1 of Madoqua kirkii. NCBI lineage: Eukaryota > Metazoa > Chordata > Mammalia > Artiodactyla > Bovidae > Madoqua > Madoqua kirkii. The sequence goes on from SJYC01052285.1 coordinate 2,229, forward strand.
CCAACCTACTCTGTGGTTTCCATGATTAAGGTCACATTATAATCACAATATGACTGCTGGAGCCCTCCTCTTCTTGTCCTCCTTGTAAAAGGAAGAAGAGGAAGGTTCAGAGCTGAGCCCTCTCAGAGGCACTTCCTTCTTAAAGACCTTTTCTGAAAGCCCCAAGGAAGTACTTCTGTTTACATTTTATTGCCTACTTCTATCTATGAGGGAACCTGAAAAATGTTATTTATAACTAGAAACATTTCTGAACTTTCAAAATGAAGTTATTTTAAGGAAGAAAGTATTAAGGGCTCTTGGATAGGAAATCAAGAATCTCTACCATAGCCTTTCTTTTTCTTTTAATTGAAGTATCATTAATTCATTGATATAGTATTGTATTAGTTTCAGGGATACAGCAAAGTGATTCAGTTATATATATATACATATACATTTTCAGATTCTTTTTCATTATAGATTATTACAAGATGTTGAATAGAATTACTGGTGTTATACAGTATATCCTTGTTGATTATCTATTTTATGTATAGTATTTTATATCTGTTAATCCCATACCTCTAATTTGTCCTTCCCCCATCCCTTACTCCTTTGGTAACTATAAGTTTGTTTTCTGTGTCTGTGAATCTGTTTTGATTTCACATATAAATTTATTTGTTTATGTTTAGGCTAGATCATGTATCTACAAACATTTCAGCAAATAGGTACTCATAGGAGCTTTTGTGGGTTTCCCAGGTAGCTAAGTGGTAAAGAATCTGCCTGGCAGGAGATGAAAGAGACGCAGGTTCATTCCTTGGGTTGGGAAGATCCCCTGGAGGAGGAAATGGCAACCCACTCCAGTATTCTTGCCTGAAAAATCCCTTTGACAGAGGAGCCTGGCGGGTTACAGTCCATGGGGTCGCAAAGAGTTGGACACAACTGAGCACACCCACACCCAGGAACTTCTATATACTCATGGCTTAGCTTGAGGGTGAGCTTCCCTTGTGTTTCAGATGGTAAAGTATATACCTGCAATATGTGAGACCCGGATTCAATCCCTGGGTTGGGAAAACACCCTGGACAAAGGAATGACTACCCATTCTAGTATTCTTGCCTGGAGAATTCTATGGATAGAGGAGCTTGGAGGTCTACAAAGTCAGACATGACTGAGCTATTAACACTTTAACTTTTCACTTTAGCTTAGGTTTCAATACATGTATAACAGTAATGTTCAAAGTTTAGTTTACGTGAAGACACAGCTTGCTGAGGTTCTGGTCCACAGGGCTAGTGATGCTCAGCAATCTCTTTGGAGGTCCTGGAACCATCTTAGAGTTGTTGATGGCCCCCATCTGTGTTGCTGTAGAAAGTCTTCTTTTTGAATTTTTTCAGTGGTAGTAGATCCAACATTACTTTTGGAGATTAAGAGTGAGAATCTTTAAGGGGGCTAAAGAAGTACAGAGTGTTGGCAGCTGCAGAGGCAAAGCCTTTTACATAAAATGGAGACCTGCCTCTAGTCTATATCAGAAAATTGGGTAGACCCTGTTTGTGAATCAGGAGCATGAAGTTCCTTTCTCTGCCATTTGGTGCTGCCACTGTTTCTGAACCTGCTTACCTTCTATTCTAAACATTGCAGCACATGGAAGATCAATAAATATATGAAATGCTTCAGACTCAGCATTTGTCCTCTTTTTTTCAGATGTTAATTTATCAGATGTTAGCAAAAGAAGAAGAAGCAAATTGAAGAGAAACAGAAAGCAATTAAAAGAAAAACTAATCAAGATCTTTTTTTGAATGCCTATCAAATGCTTATCTTCAGTGCTTGTTTGTTTTTCAAGACATCAATTAATCTCAATCACAGCCTTTCAAAATAGACATTTTATTGACTCTGTTCTATAAGTTAGGAGAGACCCAGAGAGTAAACTAGCTATTCAAAATTACAGTTGGTAACAGAAAAAGATTCATACTTGGTTGAGTGAACAAACTTCAAAGCCATGTTCCTTTGACTCCACCATGAAATTGAAAGTCGCTCAGTTCTGTCTGACTCTGCAATCCCATGAACTGTAGCTTGCCAAGCTTCTCTGTCCATGGATTTCCAGACAAGAAAACTGGAATGGATGCCATTTCCTTCTCCAGGGGATCTTCCTGATCTAGGGATTGAACCCATATCTCCTGTACTGCAGTCAGGTTCTTTACCATCTAAGCCATCAGGGAAGCCCTTACTCTGCTATACTGATTCCTTTGTGGGAAAAGAAAAGAGGCAAAAACCAAACCAACCTGATGATCCCCCCTCTCCCTACCTTAATTAGATGTGTCTACCTCCTGATTAATTAGCATGATATAAATGGAAAATGAAGTAGATGTATATGGCAAGAGGAAGATAGGAAAGCCGATGTGTCAAAAACATACCTCCCCAGGAGAGGCCTTGTTTCACTCTTTACTCCAGTCCTTCCTCAGTATCACAGATTATTTCCTTTTATCCTTAGCAACAATGTCAGAGATTGAATTCCTGCTCATCCATCCATCTTCCAGGCATCAGCCCAGCCACAATCTTCAGTCATGTCTGAAATCAATCCTCTTTCCTCTTCAAACTGTCACCTTCTCACTAAACCCCGTCTGATTGGATCCTATCTTTTTCATCACCTGCTTGCCTGTTTTCCATCTGACTGAAATATGCAAAGATACAAATAAGTGATATGTACATAAGCAGATTAATATATAATTTTAAAGCTTTATTAGAAGAGTCTGTGAAACACAAATGACTCAGATCCCTTATTTTTCTGAGAGGAAGAAGAGTTGATGTATATATCCTTGTTGGTGTCATGATAGATGTCAGCAGTCATTAGTGTTAGTTTCTTTTCTGCCACTTAATTTACCTGCATTGTTCTTCTCTTGGTCTCCTAATGGGATGGGTCAACACCAGGTCATGCGTTGCTGCTCTGTAAGGCAGGATGTTGTGATTATTCAACTTTTTTCTCTGCCATTAACAAACTACATAAATTTGTGGACAGTATTTAAATTCTAAGCCTTATCTTCAAACATTATAATATTAAAAAACTGAACATTGGAGTCTTCTGAATATGTAGAAAAATAATTCTCAAAACCTACCTGACAGTGTTTGAAAATTTCAAGTTATATTGCAAGAAGTCTCCTCAATTCAATTGTGTAATTTCTTAGGATACTTCCAATAGTGGCATTGAATCCAATGTTCCTAATATTTCAGGCCTCTCTTAATTATCTTTCTTTTTAACTCTCTAGTAGCCCACTAATTGTGAGGAAAAACATCAGGGGCAGTTTCCCTCAAGACTGAGTTAAGAAACATGCTGTTAATGACATTGGATAGTATCACACTCAGGTTTAAAAACTTACTGTACTTCATCCTTGACTTTTATTCTTGACTTTTCAGAGAATTTTATGTCCATTAAAGGCACTGTCCAAGAGGTAAGGCGTGATCTCTATTCCTTCTTCTCATTTTAGACTCAGTCCTGGAACGGATGACCAGTTTTGACATGTCCATCTTCTCTTTCTCTGACGCTTGGCTTCTAAATGCTGTCTCTCCCAGTGGACTCTTGAATGCTTAAAGAACTTATCAGAGTTTTCACTTGTTGCCTAGGTCTAACCTCTTTATACAGTTCATTATTCAGCAAATACGTACTAAGAACTAGAGGTATGCGAAGTGATTAAAATTTAGAGATATGTATAGGATTTTTATTTAAAAATTGGATTCCAAGTCAGCATATGAAAACTATAGAATAAAAGCTCATGGAGTCAAGAGGGAAACGACTGATGATCTTTGTATTATAGTTGGCTTTAAGGAAGAGATTTCTGGACCTAGAAAAGTGAGTAGGCTTTTAGTATGTAAGGTTTGGTGATTCGGTTTTACTAAGAATGGTAAAACTGTAGGAAGGTGTAAATATGTGGGAAGGTGTAAACATTTTTGTGAGAAAACAAATAACTCAATTAGTCATAAGCAAAGAGGACATCTAAGTTTATTTTGGCATTTTGCCAGTTGAGACATGAGTGCGTTAATTGATAAGCTAGGATAATTTACTTATTCCAGAAGAGAATGCTAAATCATGGGACTTAGGACATCAGTCAACCACAGATGTGTTTTTGGAAGTTTGATCTGTCATTGATCTTGTCTTGGATTTCCAGAATATATTGAAGTAAAATGTATGAGTGTATGAATTGACTAGTTAGAAATATAAGACAGCTATAAAGACGCAAAGAGTCAGACACGACTGAGTGACAGAACTTAACTGAAAGGAGGAAGAAAACATTTGCTTTTTATTCTACATAATTCTTTAGTCTTAAAGTAATTTTTATTGGAGCTGGTTGCTTTATAATATTATAGTAGCTTCTACTGTAGAGCAAAGTGAATCAGCTATATACATTCCCTCTTTTTTTTTAAATTTCCTTCTCATTTAGCTCACCATGGTATTATCTGAAGTTTTATAAAGAGAAAGTGTTTGTGTATTATTTTGCAATGCCAACGTTTAGCAGACCTAAAAGAAAAACAAAATGGACAACAAAACAAATTTCACACTGATCTCAGTGATTTTCAACCCAATAATGGTTAAAGAGTTATCACAGAATGAAGTTAAAATTACAAATGGTATTTGGATAACTTTAATTTTAAAAACCATGAGTGGACACTGAAAAAAAGAGTAGGCTATGAGACTGGCTTATTAGCAAATGATAGGTAGCAGTGAAAACTTCCTTCATTCCAGAGCTAACTTTGAACATTCATTTCAGAGATTTTGCATTATTCTTTTTCATTTCCCGTCATAAATTGTAATTAAAAATATGTAGCCATTTGTGTAGTCCATCTAGCAAAGCTACTCCCTTCATGGAATATGACGTTTTATGTACTGCCCTCATCACTTTTTACATTTTTCTTACTGTTTTTTTTCTACTTTCCCTTTTTCTCTAAATCAGTTCATTATCCTACTTACCTTGTGTTGTAAACCACTTTAAACTTTTTAGGATGACTGCAACATTAAATAACTAAAGATATAAATAAATCAGATATGTAAAGATTATCAAACTCTAACATGCAAAAAGAGGCTTATTAGATTTGCAGATGCCCAAGAGTTTTTCCTAGAGATTCTAGTAAATGGTTAATTGTGTGAGTCACACCTGTGTTCACTTTAACATGACTCACAATGATTCTAATGTAAGCTGTTTGTTGACCACACTTTTAAAAAGCCAACTTTAAAGAGTCTTCACATGTAAGAGGCACCTTTACTGTGGCAAAGCAGGAACATTTTTGATGTTGAATGAGTTTTTTATTTGTTTGTTTTGGGCTTCCCTCTTAGCCAAATCAGTAAAGAATCTGCTTGCAGTGCAGGAGACCCAGGTTCAATCCCTGGGTTGGGAAGATCCCCTGGAGAAGGAAATGGCAAGCCATTCCAGTATTCTTGCTTGGAGAATCCCATGGACAGAGGAGTCTGGTGGGCTATAGTCCATGAGGTTGCAAGAGTCAGACAGGTCTTAGTGTCTAAACCAGCAACCAGCAAGCTTTTCACATATTCAAATAAATGCATGCCAAACAAAATTTACTTGTATTTTGTTTCCTGTTTAGGTTCAACTCATTAGCAAAGTATCATTCTAGTGACAGTTATGTAAATTAGGAGAAAGAGATGATTTGGAGATTGAAATAGATTTTTATCAAAGTTTTCCACTGGATGAGATCATTGGTCTTTAGGTGTAGTGGAATAGGCATTTTGTAGTTTAAACAAGGAACTTTGATATATAGCATATTGCAATGGCACCCCATTCCAGTATTCTTGCCTGGAAAATCCCATGGGCAGAGGAGCCTGGTAGGCTGCAGTCTATGGGGTCGAAAAGAGTCAGACACGACTGAGCGACTTCACTTTTATTTTTCACTTTCATGCACTGGAAAAGGAAATGGCAGCCCACTCCAGTGTTCTTGCCTGGAGAATCCCAGGGACGGGGGAGCCTGTTGGGTGCCATCTATGGCATCGCACAGAGTTGGACATGACTGAAGAGACTTAGCAGCAGTTTAGCAGTAAATATCATTAAAGTTATTTTTGACAAATACTTAGGTGAAGATTGTGTGAGTTACGAATAATGTGGTGAGGTGTCAGGCAGCAAAGAATGGAACAAGGGGTGAGGGCAAAGGACAGAATACCATAGATCTTCTCTGGGGAGAACTAATTAGAGGCTGGAATGAGACCAAGTTGAGAGCACAGTCCCAACAAAGACAAATGGGGATAAAAGGGGCAAATCAAAGAGAATAGCATGACAGCTAAATATGAAATTACTACCTTTTGTCTTTATCTTTAAACCATTCACACTTATATTACTATACTGAAATCAATTGCTAATGTTAAAATGTTACTCATGTTAAAATTACTCCTGGGATATGATGTACTTAAAGATACAAGCGAGCCATCAATCTAAATCCTGTAATATATAAACACTTGGCTTACATTTAGCAAAATAAATTTCTGTAAGCGCCATCAAACATTGAACTTTTTGAACTTTTAGATCAGCTTCTGTCTTTGCCTTCTAAAGATAAATATTTTTAGGGGTGACGGACTGTTTCCCCTTTGTGATGGTTGTCATTGTAGCTTGCGGGGAGTGTTTGGCAGTTTCACTTAGCAACACATAGTCTCTACTCGAAGATTCCTCTATACAGTCAGGACAATATTCTTTCCTGAGGAAACAGACTCTGAAAAATGAAAACTTGAGTGAAACCAAGCCAGTATGGGGAAGTGGTGGTTGAAAAAATCTTCTTATGCTAATTCATTTTGCTTTTAAGAAGGATGACTTTAGAATGCCTTAAGTTTTATTCACAATGAATGTACCAATTGTCTACTTTGTATTTTAGAAGATATTCTAGCATTATCTGGAAGGGCAGAGTTGGATTGCCTTATATTTTCTATTCTTCAAACAAAATAGTACAGGCTAAAGATAATTATTACCATGCCATTGTGGCTTACTTTGATACTTTGTCACTTATTTCAGCCTACCTGGAATATTTTTTAAATGTATAAATTTATTTATAGTTTAAACAACCACAGAACTAAAACTATACTGCTGTGTTACCTGAGGGGGAAAATGTCCCTTTTGTTAGATTCTCCTTTTGATAATTTTACCCTCATTTCAGCTTCCTGAGCAGTATGATAAACTAAAAGTTTGGTTTATAGGTTTATTGCATTGATGCTACTTCAGTTCTAAACTTTTCCCTACAATGAAAGAGTTAGATAGTTTTAAAAAAACTTTATTGATTTTTTATTATTAATTATAAAACATTTTTCCAGTAGTCACATACAGATGTGAGAGTTGTACTGTAATGAAAGTTGATTGCCAAAGAATTGATGTTTTTGAATTGTGATGTTAGAGAAGACTCTTGAGAGTCTTTTGGACTGCAAGGAGATCCAACCAGTCCATCCTAAAGGAAATCAGTCCTGAATATGCACTGGAAGGACTGATGCTGAAGATGAAGCTCTTTGGCCATCTGACGTGCAGAACTGACTCATTGGAAAAGACTCTGATGCTGGGAAAGACTGAAGGCAGGAGAAGGGGGACAACAGGATAAGATGGTTGGATGGCATCACTGACTCAATGGACATGAGTTTGAGCAAGCTTTGGGAGTTGGTGATGAACAAGGAAGCCTGGCATGCTGTAGTCCACAGGGTCAAAAAGAGTCAGACATGACTGAGCGACTGAACTGCACTGACTGATAAAGCATTAAAAGCATTTTATATTCTATAGAAATAGAAAAATACTATAAAGAAAAGTAAGTGTTACTCTCATTCTAATCATGATCATCATATTCATTTTTGTATTTTTCAGTCTTTTGTTCTAGAAATCCACTTAACATTTTTACATCACGTTGCTAGTCTTCAGGGATATGTCTTAGGTTACCTTTTACCATTCTACTCTCTCCTCATGGATATCTCCTCATTAATTCTCACAGCGTTAGGACTGAGTGGGAAGTTGGAAGTCAGGTTTCATAGAGTATGTCTTTAGTCCCCCAGGCTTTGAAGGCCCCTACGCTTAGCTTCCCTGGTGGCTCAGACAGTAAAACATCTGCCTACAGTGCAGGAGACCTGAGTTCAATTCCTGGGTCAGGAAAATCCCCTGGAGAAGGAAATGGCAACCCACTCCAGTATTCACGCCTGGAAAATCCCATGGACCAAGGAGCCTGGTGAGCTATTGTCCATGGGGTTGCAAAGAGTCAGACATGACTGAGTGACTTCACTTCACTTCACATGCTTGGCTTAATGTCCAGTTGATACCATCTTGAAATTCTTAAAAATATTTGACCAAAGGGCCTTGTGTTTTTATTATTCACTGGGTCCCACAAATTACATGACAGGCGCTGGGTGTTGATATTGGTAGTAAAATCCAGCCTCTTCCATTTATTAAGTCATGAGCCTTGTTATAGTTTCCCTCAGCCAAAGAGGAGGCAGACTTTCTTTGTGCAAAGATGTCTGCAGATTCCAAATCTCACGTCTGTGAGGCTGAGACCTCATTGAGGGGTGACTTTGTCTCATTGTCCAGAAATGTCACACTTTAATTATGAATTTTAAACTACCAGAGATCTTGACCACAGAAACTCCACTGCCTTCCAAATTCTTATCTCTTGCCAAATCCCTTTTCTGAATGTCGCTTCCAACAGCCTTGAATATTTCCAATAGTAAGCTATGGGCAATTGTTTGTCAGATTGTACAAAACTGAAATTCTGTTTTTTCACTCTGAAAACTGCTTTATATTTTCTATGTTAGATGTTAGATACTTCCACTTAACTCAGTACTTCCACTTACCTCAATACCCACTGGAGAAGGCAGTGGCACCCCACTCCAGTACTCTTGCCTGGAAAATCCCCTGGACGGAGGGGCCTGGTAGGCTGCAGTCTATGGGGTCACTAAGAGTCGGACACGACTGAGCAACTTCTTTCACTTTTCACCTTCATGCTTTGGAGAAGGAAATGGCAACCCACTCCAGTGTTCTTGCCTGGAGAATCCCAGGGATGGCGGAGCCTGGTGGGCTGCCATCTCCGGGGTCGCACAGGGTCGGACACGACTGAAGCGACTTAGCAGCAGCAGCAGCAGCAATACCCACACTGGAGTCATCTTGTTTATTCCCTCTTCTGTCTTCTGCATCCATCCAATTCTTCATTGAGCACTATTAGTTCTGCTTCATAAATTGTTTTTAATCCCTGTGCCACTGATTTGGACTGCATTATCTTAAGCTTGAGTTAGTCCAACAAACTTTAGAAACTGATTTCATTTTAGTTATATTTTCTCCTTTACAAACCATTCTCCAATACAATTCCCAGAGTGATATTTTAAAAAAGCTTGTATCCAGTCATTTCATCCCCCTTTTTAAAACTCATAGATAACATTCTTACTTTTCTAAATAAGGCTTATGGTCATTTATATTTGAAGCTTTCAATATCATCTTTCATCACAATCCATCCTTTCCATCCCAGTTTCCTCTCCTTTTCATTACTCTGCATTTTGGTACTTTATACTGAATGTCTTTTTAAACGTTTCATGCATAACAGGGTCTCTCACTTCCAAGCTCTTTCCTAGCTCATCTCTCTGCTTAGCTCATTTTTCCTCAGTGTTCGTTCCCATCACCATTTGATTTAGCAAACTTGTGGATTGCAGTCAGGTTCTTTTTTCCCTCCACAAAATCAACATACATACGCACTCCACAAGCATTACTTCTTTGAATTTATTTTCTGGAAAAGCTCTTCTACTCCCTCTGTTATAGCCACGTTGTATGTGTGTGTGTGTGTGTGTGTGTGTGTGTGTGTGTGTGCACATGCATGCACACCCGCCTGCTCAGCTGTAACCTTTTTGAGACGTCATGGACTGTAACCCACCAGATTCCTCTGTCCATGGCACTTCCAGGCAAGAATGCTGGAGTGGGTTGCCATTTCCTTCTCCAGGGTTTCTTCCTAACCCAGGGATTGAACCCATGACTCCTGGATCTCCTGCATTGCAGGTGGATTCTTTTACCACTGACCCACTGGATCACCTAGCAATTTCTTAACATGCCAGATATTTTGCCACTTGAGTTTTCCACTCATTGGTTGAGGTCTCTCACTGTGATTGTTTTCTTCCAGAATCGACTAATCCTGCCACTCCATTCAAGAATTGTATCTCGAGGCCCACCTACCCCGATGATCCCAGTTAAATTGCAATTGTCCACTTTTGCTCCACTCTAGCCAAGTCACTTCCCTTTATTGATCTCTTGGATATGGCTCTTCTTTTTGTACTTTGCAGTAAAACTTATAATCACCTGTCTAATATACTATATGGCTTAAATTTTTTTTGTTGTTGTTTATTTTTATTGTGTGTGTACCTCCTAGTCCACCATTAGAATGTAAGCTTCAAGAGTATGGACATCTTTGTTTTCTTCATGAATATATCATAATAGCCACAGATAAATACTTTAACACAAGGCTGTATATTTTCACACAGCTGACCCTTACATAATAAGTTATTATTTCAAAGTACGTGGAATATTTTGAAATACTGATGCATTGTTGTCAATGTTTTACATCTGTCTCTTATACACATCTCATGACTGAAGAGACAAGGAAGATCTTTCAACTTTGAGCTACCCACTGGCAGCATAGGAGTAAGTGACAGGATATCTCAGGCCCAGCTCCCGTAAGCAAGCTCACATAAGTGTATAAACAAGGAAAAGCCTTTCAATATTGCAACATCTTGCCTATTTCTTTCCCCGTTCAGCCTTTTCTCATCACCATAACAGCCTACATTTCATAATTAATAATGTAGGGTAATATCAAGAGAACAAAAAGGGAAAATTGTGATGGTTTCCTTTGGGGTTATATCTTTCTCTCAGTCAGCAAGCTTATCTTTCTCCTGAGGATTCTAGCCATCTGAAGTCCTAGCCAATCAGTCAATAAGTAGAGCAAAGATCATGGTACTTACCAACAGCTTTGAAGGATACCAAGTTGAGTACACAAAAAAAGAGAAACCCACAATTCCTTTACTCAGCTCCACAAAAAGGAATGATCCTACTAGGCAAAGAGATGAGTTACCACTTACTTCATTACCATTCTGTGACAAGTCACTCTAAAATATAATGGCTACAAAGGCTTCCCCCATGGCTCAGCGGTAAAGAATCTGCCTGCAGCGCAGGACATGTGGGTTCAGTCCCTGGGTTGGGAAGATTCGCTGGAGGAGGACATGGCAAACCACTCCAGTATTCTTGCCTAGAGAATCCCATGGACAAAGGAGCCTGATGGGCTATAATCCATGGGGTCACAAAGAGTCAGACATGACTGAAGTGACTTAGCGTGCATGCTTGCATGATGACATATTTCACAGAACTAAAACAAATAGTTCTAAAACTTGTATGGCATCACAAAAGATCCCAAATAGTCAAAATAACCTTGAAAAAGAAAAACCTGAAGGTATCACACTCTCTGAGTTTAAAGAAGACATACAGGAAAGTTAATTCCTACGGTTCCAAATGGGAGAAAATAATTGTAAATGAAGCAACTGATAAGAGACTACTCTCCAAAATATACAAGCAGCTCATGCAGCTCAATATCAGAAAAACAAACAACCGAATCAAAAAATGGGCAGAATACCTAAACAGACATTTCTCCAAAGAAGACATACAGATGGCCAATAAACACATGAAAAAAAAAATGCTCAACATCACTCATTACTAGAGAAATGCAAATCAAAACTACGATGAGGTATATCACCTCACACCAGTCAGAATGGCCATCATCGAAAAATCTACAAACAATAAATGCTGGAGAGGATGTGGAGAAAAGGGAACTTGCACAGTTGGTGGGAATGTAAATTGATACAGCCACTATGGAGCGCAGTATGGAGATTTCTTTAAAAACTAGGGATAAAAGTACCATATGACCCAGCAATCCCACTCCTGGGCATGTACCCTGAGAAAACCATAATTCAAAAAGACACATGTACCCCCAGTGTTTATTGCAGCACTATTTATAATAGCTAGGACATGGAAGCAACCTAGGTGCCCATCAACAGATCACTGGATAAAGAAGTTGTGGCACATATATACAATGGAATATTACTCAGCCATACAAAGGAGCAGATTTGAGTCCCTTCTAGTGAGGTGGATGAACAGAATGAAGTAAGCCAGAAAGATAAAAATAAATATCGTGTAATTGGCGCTGATGGTAAAAAACCCTCCTGCCAATGCAGGATGCATAAGAGACATGGGTTTGATCCCTGAGTCAGAAAGATCCCCTGGAGGAGGGCATGGCAACCCATTCCAGTATTCTTTTTTTTTTAATTGAAGGATAATTGCCTTATAGAATTTTGTTGTTTTCTGTCAAACCTCAACAAATCCCTCTCTCCCATCTCCCTCCCCATCTTGCCTGGAGAATTCCATGGACAGAAGAGCCTGGCAGGCTACAGTCCATAGGAT
>SJYC01052286.1:0-14832 GCA_006408675.1 Madoqua kirkii
ATTTACTACCTGACTAGGTAAGATATATACATATCAGTGTAAGGGTACTGTAAGAGATATAACTAGAAGATTATATTAATTAAAACTGTTTTAGACAAAATATAAATATAAATCCCCAAGTTTCTCTGTTAATTTGGAGAATGAGGATGTCAAAGATAAACAGATATATTTCAAATTAAAGACAAAAAATATATATGCACACACACCTCTTGGAGTATTTTGAAAATAAAAGCCAGTTGCAGAGTCAGAGAAATTCATCATAGTGATAAGAAAATCATTTAAGGCAGTGAAAACACTAGTTTTTATTTTTATAATTGTGATGGTCAAAGTATTTATTCTCTTTGGCTACCAGAAATTGCCAAAACAATGTTGAGAAAGAAGCACAAAGCTGGAAGTGTTATGTTCACTGATCAGACAAAGCTACAGGAATCAAAACATTATGGTGTTGGCACAAGAAACAGACACCTAGATGAGTAGAACAGAATAGAGAGCCCAGAATTAAATCCATGCCCTTGTGGTCAATTAATCTATACCAAAGGAGGCAGGAATATACAATAGAGAAAAAATAGCCTCTTCAATATATAGTGCTGGAAAAATCTGGACATCTACATGTAATTGAATGAGATTAGAACATTCTCTACTATCAGATACAAAAATAAGCTTAAAATGCATTAAACACTTAAATTTAAGACCTGAAACTATAAAACCTCTAGAAGAGAATTTAGGCAGATTACTCTTTGACATAAGTCTGAGTGATAATTTTTTGAATCTATCTCTTATTTAAAGCAAAATAAATAAAAGCAAAAATAACCAAAGAGAACTTAATTAAACTTAAAAGCTTTTGCACAGCAAAGGAAACCATCAACAAAAAGAAAGGCAATATAATGAATTGGAGAAAATATTTTAAAATTATATGACTGATAAGGGGTTGATATCCAAGATATATAAACAGCTCATATAACTCAATATACAAAAAACAAACAACATATTAAGACATGGACAGCAGAACTGAATAGACAGTTTTCCAGAAAAGACACACAATGGTCAACAGGCACATGAAAAGATGCTCAACGCTATAATGATCATCAGAAAGCGGCATTGTTTATAATAGCTAGGGCATGGAAAAAATCTATGTCCATGATTAGATGCATGGAAAAAATTGTGGTGTGCGTGTGTGTATACGCACATATATATGATGGAATATTCTCAGTCATAGAATGAAATTATGCCATTTGCAACAGAATGGATGGGCCTAGATAGCACTGTGCTTAGTGAAATGTCAGATAGAGAAAGACAAATAATCCATTGTTACTTATATGTAGAATCTGAAAAGATACCCAGGTGAATGTATATAACAAAAAAGGAACAGACTCATAAATAGAGAGAGCAGATATACCTCAACAAAAACATTTTAAAAATAAAATAGAGAAGATATGTCCTATAAGAGGGGCTTTTGCAGGGGCTGAATGAAAGAAGTTAACTAGGGAAATGAATTTTCATTAAAGGGCAATGATAATAAAATCTATTAATGAGGCTAGAATAAGTAGTACTATAGAGTAGATTTCTTAAAAACCAAGGGAATAGAAAGTTCCAGAAACACAAAAATCAAAAGTGTAAAAGAGCAATAGAGATGCTAAGGGAAATTATGGACTGCAAAGCATAAGTTGGTTATAACAGAGGTTATTGATTTAGACTGAATCAGGAAAAGGTGATGGGCCCAAAAACTAAACTACAGGATAAGGCAGTGAGTAAAAAATTCAGTTCAGTTTAGTTGCTCAGTACTGTCCGACTCTGTGACCCCATGAAGTGCAGCATGCCAGGCTTCCCTGTCCATCACCAATTTCCAGAGCTTGCTCAAACTCATGTAAATAGAGTCCGTGATGCCATCCATCCAAATAAGGAAGTATAAATAACCAATATGAGCAGAGTTTTTCATAGGTTTGTGAGAGGAAAAGAAAGAATGATATCCAGATGAGAATTTGAGTGAAGTTCTTTCCAATTTTATTTTTGTTGTTACCTCTCTTTAATTTTATTTTTGGAAGGATGATTGAAACACAAATAGGTTTATAACCTAAACTGCAGAAATTCTTCAAATTAAGGGAAAAAATAGAAGAGGATATCACATGTGCTTAAATTTCCTTTGTTTCTCCCAACCCTATCCCCCAGCCCCTACACCCCCTGCCAAATGATGCTTGACTTGGAGGTTGGGTAGCATAAAATTTGAAGTCTTGACACACACCGACTGACTTTAGAAGAGACAAGCCAAGGTGTGAGGTAGACCATAAGGAAGATAGTTTAAGACTGAAAACTTCATATGGTGCCATCTGTCCATGGAATTCTCCAGGGAGAAAAATAGCCATTTCTTTCTCCAGGGGACTTTCCCAATCCAAGAACTGAAGCTAGGTCTCGTGCATTGCAGGTGGAATTTTTACTGTCTGAACCACTAGGGAAGCCCTCAAGACGAATTAAATGGTGAAAAAGCCAGCTAAGGGACAGGGAAGCTATTTAGAAAACAGTTACTCCCACCCAATCAAGAATTATATAGATTCACAATATAAATAAAGCGGAAGGAATGGGAAAAGAGAATAAATCCACGGGTTGCTGACTAACTGAATGATTAAGAGTCTCTAAGCTTCTTTTCTGGTCTTTTTGAAACAGTGAACTCCCTGAGTGTGTCTCTGGTCTCTGGTCCTGTCGGACTTGAAAGTGTCTGGGTCTTAGTTCATCTTAGATGCTAAGTCCTCTTCTCTGAATTTTTGACATTGAGTCCACTTTCAAATTTATCTAACAGTTATCTATTCTTTCTCCAATTTCTCTGTTACTCCAGCAATGACAGTTTTACTCTGTGTTAACTTCTTGTAAGTCTTGTGAACTTCACTAGTCCAGACTTTGGACCTGAACTTGTTTCCTAGGCTCTGTAGTTTCCTAGGACACAAGTCTATTTGACCATAGAATTAAAATATTTTTGTATATACTTAAAAACACATATATTTCACACTAATACATACCATTCAGTTAAAGCTAGGTTTACTATATAGAGTAATGATCTCACTATGAATTCTCATTGATAATATGATAGTTAAATCTTTCAAGATGTATGATTTTACTAAATGAATGTGACTTTCTGGTTTGCAGGTTAACAGTAAAACTAATACCTCCACATACTCAGCTTGGGTTGCTAAATCAAAATGCCATAGACTGAGTGGCTTAAACAAAACATATATTTCTCATACTTCTAGAAGCTAGGAAGTCCAACCTCAAAATGCAGGCAGATTTGAAGTCTAGTGAAGGTCTTCTTCCTTGTTCCCAGATGTTAGCCTTCTTGCTGTATCCTTATATGTCACAGAGAGAAAGCAAGCTCTCTGGTCTCTTGATATAAGAACACCCATGTGTTCATAAGGACTCTGCCCTCATAGTAATTAACTCCCAAAGGTTCTATCTCCAGATACTATCACATCAAGGGCTAGTGCTTCAAAGTAAATTTTGGGAGGACACAGTTCATTCCAAAGCATTTCCTTTGAAAGCATGGTTATGTATAAATTTGGTTGATGGGTAACCGAGGAAGAGCTTTGCTGTACTGACTGCATCCATGGGAATCTTGACGATGTTTTTGTCTTACTTCAGGGTAAAAATGCTCCTGTATCAGCTGCTGCTCCTCTCAGCTAAAAAATGCTTTCTAGATATTTTCATTTAAATTTAATTCTACGATTTGTCTCATTGAAACTGGGCCCTTGAATATATACCTATATCCTTTAGAAATGCTGATTTTTTTTTTCTTTTCAGATTATTATTTTTTTAATTGGAAGATAATCGCTTTACAATGTTGTGTCATTTTCTGCCATAAAATAACGTGAAATCAGCCATAAGTATACAGATGTCCCCTCCCTTTTGACCCTTTCCCCTACCCCCTGCGCCATCCCACCCCTCTATTTTGTCACAGAGCACCAGGCTGAGCTACCGGTGTCATACAGCAGCTCGCCACTAGCTGTCTACTTTACTAATGTATGTGTTTCCGTGAGATTCTCCCTTAGTTTGCTACACTCTCTTGGTGGTTCAGAGGTTAAAGCGTCTGCCCACAACGCAGGAAACCCGGGTTTGATTCCTGGGTCGAGAAGATACCCTGGAGAAGGAAATGACAACCCACTCCAGTACTCTTGCCTGGAGAATCCCATGGAGGGAGGAGCCTGGTAGGCTACAGTCCATGGGGTCACAAAGAGTCGGACACGACTGAGCAACTTCACTTTACTCCCTCCCCTACTGTGTCCACAAGTCTGCTCTCTACATCTGCATCTCTATTAGGAAATTCTGATTTTTTGTGAAGAACATACAGAAATGGAAAAACAGAGGTAGATATATTAAACATTTTCACCCTTGTTTGTCTTAAATCCAAATGGATGTTTTTCTTTCTAATAAACTACTGAGCATAAAACAAAAATATTCTCTAAACTCTCATATTGCATAAATATACCAAATGAATCAAATAATGTGGAGTCCAGAATCGATGCTGATTTTAGCAGAAAACATGACAGTGATTTGTGAGTTTGAATGCTGGGTGAAAGCCCAGATAATAATGATAGTAACCTTTGGACTCTTCCATTTAGTATTTGTCAGAAATACTGAATTCTATTGAATTTAACTCGTGCCAACTCAATAGGAATACATCCAAATCTGCAATTTTTTAGAGTGAATTTTGGCTCAGTCTAGTTGACTGTTACAGGATTAGCCTATTAGCTCAAATTCATAATGGTTCTGGAATGCCTTAAAACACAGTGGAATTGATGTTGGATCCAATATCACAGGTGAACAATATTTTTGGTTAATTCAAAACAGTCTCAAAAACTCAAAACAGTATGTACCATCATAAAGAGAATATTGACAATCCTGCAGTATTTAAAAATTCTAACATATCATGTATTCAAAACATAAAAACAAAGTTCTTCCATTTAATAGCAATTTTATTATCATAGAACATATGAAAATGACCATGAAGGTAATTAAAACTGTTTCACACACTTATTATGTGGAATCAAAATTTAATTAATCACTAGTTTATTTTATACCCTCTTTATACAGATAACTATTGCATTATTGCTACTCAACAAAAAATTATAGATTTGACTTAGTTTCTACAAAATTAATAGGAAAATAAAGCACTAAACCATTCAGGTATGATCTAAATCAAATCCCTTAGGATTACACAGTGGAAATGACAAATAGATTCAAGGAATATAGCTCTGATAGAGTGCCTGAAGAACTATAGATAGAGGTTCATGAAACTGTACAGTAGGCAGTAATCAATACCATCCCCAAGAAAAAGAAATGCAAAAAGGCAAAACAGTTGCCTGAGGAGGCCTTACAAATATCTGAGAAAAGAAGCTAAAGGCAAAGGGGAAAAGGAAAGATATACCCATTTGAATACAGCATTTCAAAGAATAGCAAGGAAAGATAAGAAAGGTTTCCTCAGTGCTCAGTGCAAAGAAATAGAGGACAATAATAGAATGAGAAAGACTAGAGATCTCTTTAAGAAAATTAGAGATAACAAGGGAAAATTTCAGGCAAAGATGGGCAAAATAAAGGACAGAAATGGTATGGGCCTAACAGAAACAGAATATATTAAGAAGAGGTGGCAAGAATACACAGAAGAACTATACAAAAAAAAAAAAAAAAAAAACAACCCTCCATGACTCAGATAACCATGATGGTGTGATCATTCACCTAGAGCCAGACATCCTGGAATGCGAAGTCAAGTGGGCCTTAGGAAACATCACTATGAACAAAGCTGGTGGAGGTGATGGAATTCCAGTTGAACTATTTCAAATCCTAAAGATGATGCTGTGAAAATGCTGCACTCAATATGCCAGCAAATTTGGAAAAGTCAGCAGAGACTACAGGACTGGAAAAGGTCAATTTTAGTTCCAATCCAAAGAAAGGCAATGCCAAAGAATGTTCAAACTACTGCACAATTACACTCATCTAACAAGCTAGCCAAGTAATACTCAAAATTCTCCAAGCCAGGCTTTAACAGTACATCAACTGTGAACTTCCAGATGTTCAAGCTGGATTTAGAAAAAGCAGAGGACCCAGAGATCAAATTCACAAAATCTGTTGGATCATTAAAAAAGAGCATTCCAGAAAAAACTTCTGCTTCTGCTTTATTGACTAAGTCAAAGTCTTTGACTGTGTGGAACACAACAAACTGTGGAAAATTCTTCAACAGATGGGAATACCATACCATCTGACCTGCCTCCTGAGAAATGTGTATGTAGGTCAAGAAGCAACAGTTAGACCTGAACATGGAAACAGACTGGTTACAAATCGGGAAAGGAGTATGTCAAGGCTGTATATTGTCATCCTTCTTATTTAACTTCTGTGCAGAGTACATCATGAGAAATGCTGGACTGGAGGAAGCACAAGCTAGAATCAGGATTGCCAGGAGAAATAAATATCAATAACCTCAGATATTCAGATGACACCACGCATGGCAGAAAGCGAAGAACTAAAGAGACTCTTGATGAAATGAAAGAGGAGAGTGAAAAAGTTGGCTTAAAACTCATCATTCAGAAAACTAAGATCATGGCATCTGGTCCCATCAGTTCATGGCAGGTACATGGGGAAACAATGGAAACAGTGAGAGACTTTATTTGTTGGGGCTTCAAAATCACTGCAACAGTTACTGCAGGTATGAAATTAAAAGATGCTTGCTCCTTGGAAGAAAAGCTATGACCAACCTAGACGCATATTAAAAAGCAGAAACATTACTTTGCCAACAATGGTCTGTCTAGTCCAAGCTATGGTTTTGCCAGTAGTCATGTATAGATATGAGAGTTGGACTATAAAGAAAGCTGAGCACTGAAAAATTGATGCTTTTGAACTGTGGTGTTGGAGAAGACTCTTGAGAGTCCCTTGGACAGCAAGAAGATGCAACCAGTCCATCCTAAAGGAAATCAGTCCTGAATATCCACTGGAAGGACTGATGGTGAAGCTGACTCTCCAATACTTTGGCCACCTGATGTGAAAAACTGACTCATTGGAAAAGACCCTGATCCTGAGAAAGACTGAAGGTGGGAGGAGAAAGGGATGACAGAGGATGAGATGGTTGGATGGCATCACCGACTCAATGGACATGAGTTTGAGTAAAGTCTGGGAGTTGGTGATGCACAGTCCATGCAGTTGCAAGCAGTCAGACATAACTGAGCAATTGAACTGAACTGAAACATCCGATTGAAATCATTCAGATGTTTTAAAATGATACAAATTGTTTTTCAGTGACACCTGTATTGCAGTCTTTGTGTGCTATTTTTTGTATATACACCTGAAACTGAATTAATGTTAACATGTGGTAAATTTCACTCATCTATTCTGTCATTCAGCATGTTTATTGTAATCAATAGTGTGCCAAAGAATTTGAGATACTAAGACATTTGAAATACTATAATCCTCCCCATCAAATTTACCTTTTAATAGAGACAAAGGTATGTTTAAATATGATAATGATGTGGAGGCTATGAGAAAAGGATACATGAATCTTGAGAAGTAAGCTGTGACCAGATCATAAAGGACTGTATATGCTACACTTAGGACTTTAGCCTTTAAGTCAAATTTATTGCAAGATTGTTGGAGATTTCTAATCAAGAAAGTGACATCATCATATTTTTGTTTCAGAAAAAAATCTAGTTGCAAGATATAGGAGTGCAAATCTAGAGAGATGGAAATAATTTAAGAAGATTTTAAATAACCCTTGTGAAAAATGGAGATTGTTTGAATTAAGGAATTTACAATTTAAAAACTTCTACAAGGAGAGACTTAAAGAACACAGTAACGAGTTGAATGTGGATGGTGAGGAAACAGTAAATTTGACATAACTCTGATGAAAAGCTACTTTGAAGCTTTATATGTATTAATTCCTACAGAGAATTCAGCTGGGATGTGGATGGTAGGAGATATCATTTTGGACATCTTCAGAGTAACTGGGTGGTGAGTTTTAAAATTAAGAGTGTTGTCTTCAGTAGATGTCAAGGAATGGATTCCCCTGATTATAACCAATAGATGACGTTAAGGATATGGAAGCATGCCTCAAAGAAAATGTGTGGAGTGGAAACTTATAGTAATCTCAATTATGTTCAGCATGTAAAGAATCTGCCTGCACACAGGAGATACAGGAGACATGGTTCCGATCCCTGGGTTCAGAAAATCCCCTGGAGGAAGAAATTGCAACCCACTCTAGTATTCTTGCCTGGAAAATCCGATGGACAGAGGAGCCTGGTGGGTTACAGTCCAAAGGGTCACAAAGAGTTGAACATGACTGAGGCACTAAACAGGCAAACACACAGTGAGAGAACAGAATGTGTAGCTTAAGGACACGGAATACAATTGATCAGATAAACGGAGTAAACAAGGAGTGGTAAGGAACATTGCATTATCAAAATCAGAGAAAACAGAGTGTCAAGAAGGAATATGAATACGAAGTGAAGTTAGGCAAATGAGATTTGGAAGTTTTTTTAATGGATTGTGACAATGATCTGTGCCAATTTCACCTTGAATGTTTTTGGTTGCCAGACAGGCGACGCAGTGTGTGTGTGCTTTCACTCAATAATGTCTGATGTTTTGTGGTCCTATGGACTGTGGCCTGCCAGTCTCCTCTGTCCATGAGGATTTCCCAGGCAAAAATACTGGAATGCGTTGCCATTTCCTATGCCAGGGGATCTCCCTGGCTGAGGGATCCAACCTGTGTTTCTTGCATCTCCTGTGTTGACAGGTGAATTCTTTACTCTGTGCCACCTACAAAGTGTTTAAAAGTTGAATATCAGAATAAAAAGTAAAGAATGTGTTAACATGTTTTTATTCCATTTGAAAAGTAGATATTATAAAAGAGACTATAGGTACAATGTACAATTTTTAAAATACTTGTAGGAGACACTTAAACATTCTTAAAAGTTGATGAGGATAAATGTAGATAAGAATCTGTGAAGGAAGAGAGGGGATAATTAATGAAGCACATTTACTGAGCATATGGTAAAATAAGAAAGAAAAAAAGAAAGAGACATACCATACTATAAAACAAGAAGTAGAATGGATGTCACATGTTTTTAAATGACAATATTTCTCAGTAAAATTGGAAGTTAAATATTTTCTTGTGGTGAGAGAACAGGCAAGATATGGTAGACTTCAGGAGACTTGGTAAAGTTTGAGAATCAGACATGTGTGGTCTAGAACATGCCAATCTCACTAAACAGCCTTGACAGCCTTTTTGATGTTAAAGCCATGAGCTAGCCATACATTTGGGGACTTCTCTCTATCATATATAGAAGCTCATATACAAGAGTGACCTTGTGGACAGTCAGTTAATTTTGAAACAGTGTATTACCATGAGAAAAGAGTGGAGGAGAAGAGAATTGACTATTTTGATAAGATATTAATATTATTGAAACAATAGATTTTTGTGTCAGACTGGATAATGATGGAAGTGATGATGAGCACGTAGAGAATGAAAGAAAATAGAACTTTTCCAAGACTGCTTGTCTCAAGCAATTGAAAGAAAGTTCAGTGAAAGTAATTCAGTGAGGGGAAAAAACTAGGTAGAAAAATGTCATTAGAGAAGCAAATTTTGATAATTAAAGCTTAGTGAAGGACAAGCTACAATGATGAAAATGTCTCTATGGACATTGATTATGTAACCGAGATGTGACAAAGGTTGACAGATATTCTGGAATTACTGGGTACAAAGTTAAAAATGAATTTGTCTATCAATTTATTTCATTACAAGTGCATGATGATGATTCTCTTCAAATAAAAATCTCCACTGTGTCATAAAGACACAGAAAAAATTGGGAAAATATATAATAATCCTGAAGTTCTCATGTAGTAAAATGAGCCATTTATTTCTAAACTGG
This sequence comes from Madoqua kirkii, assembly GCA_006408675.1. NCBI lineage: Eukaryota > Metazoa > Chordata > Mammalia > Artiodactyla > Bovidae > Madoqua > Madoqua kirkii. The sequence goes on from SJYC01052286.1 coordinate 9,891, forward strand.
TAACCCCTTCCTTTTCCCTTCCCTCTGTCCCCCCTTCCTTCCATCCTTTCTACTTTTCCTTCCTTTTTTCCTCTCTTATTCACTTCATTCTACTTTGTAAACATGTATTAAGTTTTTGCTTTGTGAATGCAGTCCTTGACCTCTAGGGGCTCACAATCTAGTGAGGACACAAATATATAAACACATAATTATAATCAAGATTTAAATAACTTGAAGAGATGTGGACTAGATCCTGTGGGAGGAAACTCTTAGTTCTTTTCCTGGAGAGATCAACAAGTCTTTCCTGAGCAAGTGATGCTTGAGCCAAGTTTTGAAAGAAACTATACCAGGAAAGAATATTATGTCAAGGGATGCAATCATGTTGTGGAAAGCGTGCATGCATTCTAAGTCACTTCAGTCATGTCCAACTACTTGTAACCATATGGACTGTAGCCCTCCAGGCTCTTCTGTCCAAGGGATTCTCCAAGCAAAAATACTGGAGTGGGTTGCCATGTCCTCCTCTAGGGGATCTTCCTGACCCAGGGATAGAACCTGTGTCTCTTACATCTACTGCCTTGATAGGTAGGTTCTTTACCACTAGTGCCAGTACTACTATAGCATTTTTGTCTTCCCAAAGCTTTCAGAGGAAGATAGAATACTTTCAGAGGAAGGATGAGAGATGACAGTGAAATGGTAGACAGAAGGCAGTTCATAAGGAACCTTTAGAGTTTGAACATCATGAAGCTTCTCTGGATTTCTTGCAAAAGTTCAAGCAGGGAACTTCTATGATCAAGTTTGAACAATAAAATGATAAGTCTAGATGCCAAGTAGACTATATTTTCAAAGACCATGCAGCTAGAGTTGGAGGTATGAGGTAAGTAATATTAAAAAAACAATGAGAAACACAGATTCAATCAATTACAACAAAGCCTAACATGATTTGGTGAGTGGAAGAGGGACTTGACAAAGTGATTCTAAGTATATTTTTAAATATAAGTGTTTGAAATACGAATTATTTACAAGGATACTTATTGACAGATGGCAACTTAGGCTAAAAAATATGCTACAAAGATAAACTAGTTAGTACTTTTTTGGCATTTGATTAGATTTACAGATCATTAGAACAAATCAGTCAATCCAGAAAGAATATGCAATTATGATTTGGTAAGTTCTTTTATCTGGAGTAGGAAATGGCAACCCACTCCAGTATTCTTGCCTGGGAGATCACATGGATAGAGGAGCCTGTTGGCTGCAGATCAAGGGGTCACAAAAGAGTCAGATACAATTTAGTGACTAAAACAAGTTATTTTATATTAACATTCACAGAAAGGCACATTATAAAATAAAGAATTCTGATTCCAGATGATAGATAAGACACATAGCTGGGCCTTCTGTCTGTCTTAAACTCCAACACAATTGAAGAATCAAAATGAAAAAAAGAAATGCGTGTATAACACAGAAGGGAACAAGAGCTGCACACTCTTACTGAGAAGAGAAAATACTCAAAAATTTTAAAAGATCAAAAACCAAAGGGAGCAAAATGAAAGATGGCACAAGGAGAGAAAATTGCATTCTGGAATGTGCTACAGAAGAGTCTGCAAAGGACATGAGGGCCAGTCTGTACTGTGAAAGCTTTGAGACATTTATAGTTGGAGTTAGAAAGCATAATGCAGAATGTAATTGAGCAGTAGGGCTATCACAAGAAGGATGCTTCATTTAAGGGCTAACCCGTCTCTCATAATGTATACCCCCAACACACACACACAGACATGTAAAGAATTGAGGAAGTTTTCATTTATTCCCATAAAAAAATTGATCATCTTTTCACTCAAGAGATTAAACCTATAATTGGAGAAAGATATAGTTTCACTAAACTAGGAGGAATGGAGTCAAGTCTTCAAATAAAGTGAAGGAAGTGCTTTTCAATCTAGAATTCTATACCCAGACAAGCTATTCTCAACAGAGTAAGAGAGAAAGATAGATTCACCCATGTGCTTACTGCCCTTACCACTGCTGCTGCTACTGCTAAGTTGCTTCAGTCGTGTCCGACTCTGTGCGACCCCATAGATGGCAGCCCACCAGCCTCCCCCGTCCCTGGGATTCTCCAGGCAAGAACACTGAAATGGGTTGGCATTTCCTTCTTCAATGCATGAAAGTGAAAGTGAAGTCACTCAGTCGTGCCCGACTCTTAGCGACCCCATGGACTGCAGCCTACCAGGCTCCTCTGTCCATGGGATTTTCCAGGCAAGAGTACTGGAATGGGTTTGACATTGCCTTCTCCAGCCCTTACCACACTCCCACCCCAAATAAAAGCATGAGCTCAGTTGCTCAGTCATGGCTGACTCTTTATAACCCCATGGACTGTTGCCCACCAGACTCCTCAGTCCATGGAATTTTTCAGGCAAGAATACTAGAGTGGGTTGCCATTTCCTTCTCCAAATAAAGGTATAAACTGAGATTAAGTATGAATACTGGAAGATGCATTAAAGGAAGCAATAATTATGATAGAACTTCAGCAAGTCTAGAAAAAATAATCCTTAAAACAGGTGGGAGGAGTCCAGGGGCTGGGGGTAACAAAACAGGTGTGTGTGAGTGTGTGGTGGAGGTGATCGATGAGCACGAGAGAATTCTGAGCTTAGCATTGTTTTCTGCATAGGACCATTATTTGATAGGTGGTTTTGGGGTGATAAGAAAAATCAAATTTATACAAAAATAACTTATTGCTTTTAATGATTTTTTCACATATATTGGGCTTTCCTGGTGGCTCAGTGGTAAAGAATTGGCCCCCAGTGCAGGAAAAAGGGGAGACATGGGATTGATCCCTGATCTGGGAAAATCCCCTGGAGGAGGGCATGGCAGCCCACTCCAGTATTCTTGCCTGGAATATTCCATGGTCAGAGGAGCCTGATGGGCTACAATCTGTAGGATCGCAAAGAGTCAGACATAACTGAAGTGACTGAGCATGCCACATATATCAATTTTTGTGATTCTTACAATAAATCTGATACTTAAATATTTTCAATACTTCATATGGTGTACCAAATATCATGATGCACTATCCTGTGAATTGATGCAGCATTATAATGCATATTTAGTTCTGAAAGGTATCCAACTAGTTAATATGAAATCATGCTATTTTCCAATAGATTAAATCTTACTCAAAGGTTTTTGGAGTTACTAACAACTTTGCCAACTCTTGTTTATTGAATTAGAATTGCCTGGCGGTCCAGTGATTAGGACTCAACACTTCCACTGCAGGGATGACTAAATTCGATTCCTGGTCAGGGAACTAAGATCCCACAAGCCACGTAGCATGACCAAAAAATAATAATAAAAGTTTTAGTTTCTTTTTAGAAAGATTCAATAATAATATACCTCTTATTTATTGTGTTTGTGCTTAGCTGCTCAGTTGTGGCCAACATTTTGCAACCCCATGGACTCTAGCCTGCCAGGCTTCTCTGTCCATGGAGTTTCTCAAACAAAAAATGTGGCTGCTACTGCTGCTGCTAAGTCGCTTCAGTCGTGTCCGACTCTGTGTGACCCCATAGAGGGCAGCCCGCTAGGCTCCCCCGTCCCTGGGATTCTCCAGGCAAGAACACTGGAGTGGGTTGCCATTTCCTTCTCCAGTGCATGAAAGTGAAAAGTGAAAGTGAAGTCGCTCAGTTGTGTCTGACTCTTAGCGACCCCATGGACTGCAGCCTGCAGGTTGCTATTTCCTTTTCCAGAAGATATTCCTGACCCAGGAGTCAAATTCATATCTCCTGCAGCTTCTGCATTGGCAGGAGGATTCTTTACTACTGGGAAGAAGAGCCACAAGGGAAGCACCTTCTCACTTATTATGTTTCATCAAATGTCACAAGGTGTGGTTTACTCAGTAAGATTCATAGTTCTATTTTATTGGCTTCATGCCACAAATCATATATTTAGTGATTTCTTTCCAAGGCATTTGCCAAGACAGTGAACCAGCACCACTTTCTTCTCCAGATCATCACTGACACAAATCCACTCAAATAAATTAGTAATTTGATCTTAGCTGGCTCATCTAATTAGCTAGATGACATACCAATGCATGATGTAACTGATGGCCACTATTAAAAAATTATGAAGAAGCATTATTTTCTTCTTAACAGTTTTTTTTTTTTCTCCTAGAAGCTAGCTTGCCTTTATCTTGCTTCCCTTGTTGACTTCTGACAAATGGGGGTATGTGCTGGTTGCACATGAACTCTCTAGACTATAATTGATGAATAGAGGCTGCAGATGTTTAGAAGCACATTATGCAATTTATCTAAATATGATGGCTTCTACCTTGTCTTATTTTACCATATATTTGCTACCATTAGTTTTATTATACTTATTTTTATTTGTTTAATCAATAAAATATTTACATAAATAGTATTTTACCTTGGCTTCTCTTTGATGTGACGTGTGTGTGTGTGTGTGTGTGTGTCTGTGAGATGTTGACTTTCCTGTGTGTTTCACTTTTTAAAGGCTGCAGATGTTTAGAAGCACATTATGCAATTTATCTAAATATGATGGCTTCTACCTTGTCTTATTTTACCATATATTTGCTACCATTAGTTTTATTATACTTATTTTTATTTGTTTAATCAATAAAATATTTACATAAATAGTATTTTACCTTGGCTTCTCTTTGATGTGACGTGTGTGTGTGTGTGTGTGTGTGTCTGTGAGATGTTGACTTTCCTGTGTGTTTCACTTTTTAAAAAATTGTACTTTTTAATTTGTAAAGTAAAAATTTGTGGAATTTTGCATGTACTATTTCAGAACTCTTTTACCCAATTTTTTTTAGTGAAAAAGTCAAGGCAAATTTTTAGAAACTGATTAATGCAGAACTTCAGTCTTAGGAAGTTATATATTTGCCCAGTAGACAAGTTCTTTAAGTCCTTTACTTGGCAAAACTTTTGGCTAGTAAGTATAATTTGATTTCATATTAACTTTGTTA
>SJYC01052287.1:0-14037 GCA_006408675.1 Madoqua kirkii
TCCAAGAGGATTTGCAGTTGGCTGTTATTACAGATGTATTTGCTTTTAAATTTAAATTTTTACATTAATTCATTTTCAATGTTTTACAAAAATGTCAACTCATAGATTAAGAGTTCTGAACTAATTATTTAGGTTCCTGAAGAAGAAAAGAAGATCAGATTAATATCAAAATACACATCTTTTGATACTAGGAAAACAGTTAAGAAAAGCTGTGGATATATGTATGTTGGAAAGCATGAGGGATCAGAGGTGAGGGAACTGAAGCATAAGAATGTGTCTCCTTTGGAATGGTAACATCTAAGCAGAAATTCAGCAGCATGGTCATGGTCTTTGAGAACCTGAGAAAAGAGGAAAAAATATAGGATATTTTGGTGGTAAGAGGGAAAAATATAGGTACTAAGAATAAAGAAATGCATAACCATAGCTGAAGTCTTCAAATAGGGTTACTATCCTCTAAAAAATATTAAACAGAATCTACAGTTTCCTACCCAGTAATTTTCATTGGCTTAGGTATAGAAAGTGGCTGTTTTGATTATTCAAAAATGGACATTTTGCAGGAAAGACAGTGGAAAAACACAGCCTTTAATAAATGGAGATATGTGGAGAGTAGTGATTGAGAGGTTGTTAAGATGCTAGAAATAAGGAGAAGGTACAGGTGGAATAGCCAAATAGAGTGGGCATTGAAGACAAGGAATTATTTTTGTTGCTATGCCTAGACAAATAACTATCTGAAAACGACACAGGAGACCTGAGAAAATGAGGGCATTGTCATCAAAATCTAAGGCTTATGGAGTATGAAAGAACTGAATCAACTCTATTTGAGAAAGTTACCAGAGGAGCTGAGTCTTTAAGATGATGAGATGCAGTCATACATCTCAGGAAAAGTAGAGAAGGAGAGGAAGAATTCTATGATGAGGCTGAAGGTATGAGAGAATTCGTGGACAGTGCAGGAGTTTGGAAGTAACAGTGGAAAGAAGAAAGCACCATCCCACCCCCTGCCACCTCCCCGCCCCCACACACAAAAATAACACTCAAGAGCATGAGGATCTGATAATAGGTATGGGAAACTGAGGAGTAGGTAGCTGCATTTTGACTATGGCCACAGATCGATAAAGATGAGAGGCCAATTGGTTGACTTTTCTGAAGGTTATGGGCTGGCCATTCAAAGAAGATCCTGGCTAGAGTAGGAACTGATAAAATTACTCAAATGACTGTAGTCATTGTCAGTGTTCAAAAAGACCTCTGTGAAGCGTACTCTTCTCTCATATACCAGATGGACCCTTCTGCATTTTGCCTAAAGTATGGTTGGGTAATCTGGATAACTTTCAAGTTAAGAATTACAAAAGGTGCAAAACGACTCTTAAAATTCTTATTTTACTATTGATTAGGACTACCACATTGAATTCTGGATATATGTTAGGTGTGGAATAAACTGAGTAGCTAATTATTTGTCTTCTTATATTCTGTGTCAACATGACAGAGATTCTCCCATCTTAAAAGACATGACAGGTTATGCAAGTACAAATATATAAAGATAAACCAAAGAACCTGACCTTATTTTAATACCTTAAAAATAAGAATGTTCTGTCAAGAGAGCCTCTTCTGGCCCGTTTGATTTTCTTAACGTTACAATAATAAGAATCTGTAAGCATATTTGAAACCTTCAATTGATAACTGAGATCACAGAAGCAACCTAATCTCTAAATGATTCCCATCTGTGAAAGCAAAAAGAACAGATAAGTATATTCCATGAGAAGTCCTGAATTACTCTTGATGATTTTTTAAGTAAATCATAATAAAGTAAATCAAATACTTAAGGATAGGTTAAGACTCACTGATTTCATAGATGGTTATTAGATTGAGAGGACCCTGAATTCAACTTTTCAAGTATGAATGTGGAAGCACTGTGGAATTACTCTGCTAATTTATGGATATATTCATATAGCACAGTCTAGGATTTGACCTTTTTAGAGCAGAGTGGATTATGCATTGCTCCTGGGGAAAATATTACAAAAAATTATACTTCTGGTGGACAATTATGCAAATATTAGGGCAGGATTTGGTATTCTGAATCAACTTATCTTAATCAAATATTCCTCCAGCTATTCTCTCTAGAGTTATTAGACTCCAACTGGACAGAATTCTAGAACCATAATATTATAAAAAAGAATTCAGTGAGTATTTGTAACCAGCTCTTTCCTCACCTTGAAGTCACATGAACAACGTAATGTTCTGATCTGGGCAAACATAAAGAACAGTAGTCTTCCACTGACTTATTTTGTAGTTTAGTTAGGTGAAAATAAAATTAAAGTACTACCTTTAAAACGTATTTTGATTATTTTTTATTTTGCTGACTCATAAGTACCACTTAAAACATACTGCTAGTGGGTCAGAATGGTCTGTCTGTTACCCACAACCCGGGAAATCAAATCAATTTCAAATTCAGATTACTTGGATGGTAGCAAATAATGAATTTTTAAAAAATTTCCTGTCTTAAAAGACAAAAACAAAAACTTTACACTCTCAAAGTCACAGAAGGTTACTTTTGCTGTTATTATTAACTCTCTGCAAAATTCTCATTCATTCATTTAACAATTCACTGAGTATCATCTCTAGTGTTGTTTTTGTGTTTCCTGGCTTTAATGCAGTGGCGCTAAAAATAGATTTAGATAGGAATTTATCACTTTTAGAATGTCTACCTCATAGATGGAAAAAAACTGAAAATATTAATCATTCATGTTAGCCACTTGATCAAGAAGTTGAGTAAAGTTTGCACTGAGACTTATCCTACATGCTGTGCTGTGCTTAGTCACTCAGTTGTGTCTGACTCTTTGTGACCCCATGGACTGTCGCCCACCAGACTCCTCTGTCCATAGGAATTCTCCAGGAAAGAACATGGGAGTGGGTTGCCATGCCCTTCTCCAGGGTATGTTCCCAATCCAGGGATCGAACCCAGGTCTCTTGCATTGCAGGCAGATTCATTACCACCTGATCACCAGGGAAGACCTTAGACAATAAGAAGTTGTGGCTTTGTTTAAAGTAGACCAGGTGCTTCCTTCTTTGGTTGGTGTGACTGCCTGTAGATATATGTGCTCCATAAGGAAGCAGTCTTCTCATTCCAAATTGTCTGTGGGCAAGGTTTTAACAGGGCTATTAATAATCTACCATGATTCAGCTATCCCACTTCTGGGTATTTATCCAAAGAACAAGAAAAACACTGATCTTAAGAGATATATGCCCCCTATGTTCAAGCAATATCATTTATAATAACCAAGATGTGGAAACAACCTAAGTGGCCATCCATCGATGAATGGATAAAAAAGATGTGGTGTACAAATACAGTGGAATACTGCTCAACTATCAAATAGTTAAATTCTTACCATTTGCAACAGCATGGATGGACCTTCAGGGTATTATACCAAGTGAAATAAGTCAGAGGAAGCAAGATTAATACCATATTATTTCACTCCTATGTGGGACATAAAGATAAATAACTAAAAAATAACAAAATAAATGAACAAACAAAGCAGACACATAGATACAGAGAAGAGTAGGGGGAACCAGAAAGGAAGTAGCAGGGGATGGGCAAAATAGGTAAAGGTGATAAACTTTATGGTGATGGATGGAAACCAAATATTGGGGATAGGCATGCTGTAATCTATACAGAAGCAGACGTATAATGTCGTATATATGAAACATATGTTACTAACCGGTGTTATCTCAATAAAAAATAAATATTAAATAAATAACTATCAGCAACTGTTCACATGTGAAGTTTATACTTGCTGAGGTGTCTTAATTATAAAAGCTCAGCAGACAATCAAATTGGGCCCAGCCAACTACACACAGTCCTGTATATATCAAAAGTAATACTGCATACCTTATGGTGGTTTTTTTAATCAGGTGGATAAATCAAGATGGAGCTACATGGATTTGACTCTCTGTAATTAGCCTCTGATATTAACTGGTGTCAAAATAGCCAAATGTCTGTGTGTCTTCCCATGTTAGGTTTTCGATAGCTCCAAAAACTGGGATCAGTTTAGAACACACAATGTTAATGGTCAAAAAGGGAGACAGTTTATGAAATTAATTCAGTGAGCACTATATAATAGAGTTAGTACATAAATCCAGCACAGATTGCCTACTGACATGGGTAATATTCTTAACTTAAAAAAATTGCTTATAAGAGTTGCTTCCATTTGGGCCCACAGATTTTCCACATGACGTACGATCTTGCCAGCGCTGTGGTGAGAATCTTCAACCTCATTGGCATGATGCTGCTCCTGTGCCACTGGGACGGCTGTCTTCAGTTCCTGGTGCCGCTGCTGCAGGACTTCCCACCGGATTGCTGGGTGTCTCTCAACGAGATGGTTGTAAGTCATTCATATTACCTTACACCGTGCTTTTTACGTTTTGCCAAAAAAGTTCTAAATATTTATGTTAGAATGATCTAATTATCCTCCTTAACTGGTAAGATAAAATTTTGCTTCTGTGGATATAAAATCAGATGTTATGTTCCTGTTTCTACAACTAAATTTTACTTATAGGAAATGGTCTGCGTGGCAGGGGCGGGGCGGTGGTGGAGTATATGTTATAGCTATGTTATAGATCTATTTTTAGATCTTACTCTGTGTATATTGAGACATTTTATTCAAAGGTACACATACAAACACACACCTAAATCATAGCACTATGTTCTTTTAAAAATACCTATTACTTAGAATAACTTCTTCTCCCTTTAAACATGATTTTAATGTTTATTGTGATCAAGACATACAATTTTAAGTGTGGTTAAACATGAAGACATGTTACATGAGTATGGATGCAAATGAGATATGTATGACATGCAATGCTATTTTAGATAGTACTTCCATCTAGTGAAAATATGAAAAGATATCCCTTTAAACTTTACCATAGAAAGATGTAAATATAAAATAAAAATCTGTGAAATAGAAGTTTGATTTCCAAAGTTAAGTATACTTAACTTTATTTTAATTTAAAGAGCATACTTTTTATATAAATACATAATTCTACACTCACAAAGAACTGAAACAATGGTGACTATTTTTAGCATATATATTCACAAAGATTTGTTTTCTCAAGTTCTTATATTTTCTTTTTATATTATATTACATTTAATAAAGTATTATCTGTGCATTAGAATTGCCTTCTCTTATGTTCCACATTTTATAAGAGGCAAATTTTATGAGACTTTAACAAAATTTTAACTTTGGCATAAATCAAATACCCTCTTCTTTCCCAGAGTGCTCTGTTATTAACCATAGCTGATTACTGTGGAAGTGACACTGACATCTTAGTATACATTTTTATGTCCTAATAATTGAAGCTCAGGCTTTGTGTTTGAAGGCTAGAGGGGTTTATAGCATGTATTAAGAAGAATGTCTTTTCTTCTGTCTTTTGTGTCTTATTCCTACGTGTTTTCCTCTCTGCTTTCCTCCCTCCCTTCCTTGTTCCATTCTCTATTCTTTTCACTCTGTTCTTTGAGACTTAGTGTTCACCTGGATCTGTGCTTCATTTCATTTATATCTGCTTAAAGGTCTCTGCCTTATGGAAGCCTCCCTCACCACCCTAATATATTACTCAGTTGGTTTATATTTTATCTTTAAAGAATTTAACAACAGACACACATACACGTGGGCCTGCACAAACACACATACATTAGTCACTTATTATTTTTCTGTTTTCCCCCACCCACTGTAACATAAATGCTAATGCCATTAGGTCAACGAATTTGTCTGATTTTGTTATATACTTTATTTCCGGTGCCTTGAACAGTGCCAGACACAGTAATTTGTTGTACCCTAATTACTTATCATCAAATTGATAAGAATTTGAGAAATGTTCTAGATGCAACTTCTGATATCTAAAAAATAAATCAAGGAGTTTGATCAACTCACTTTTTAAATCTATGTTTTCTCATTGATTATAGATATCACTTTTCTTATCACTGAAGAATCAAAACATAAAGACAATACAAAGATAGTAGGGGGTGAGGAAAAAAACAAAAGTTCATATAAACTCACTACTGACTGAATGAATAGTTACAAAAAGCAGTAAATAACACTGCTGTCAAAATATGATTCATCACTGGCACCAACTAATATTTAAGTTTGCAAAGAATTTTTATTTTAATTTTCTCTAGCTATCTTCCAAAAGTAGAAATTGTCATTATTAAAAGAGTAAAGGGATTATTTTTAGGTATCCATAAATGCAATATAATTGTATAATTATAATGTTAGGAAATATACTACTTAATATGTGTAGTGGTAAGTACATTTAATGAAGAAAAATTGTAATGTCTTACTTGTTTTTCTTTAAATACCACTGGATATACTCATTTGGGTCAGTGTGTGTATTTAATCCGTCAAAGTCAAACTTGTTACATTATGATGTTGAATGAAATACTTTGCCTGGGACATCCCTGGTGGCCCATTGACTAAGACACTGAGCTTTTAATGTCAGAGGCCTGGGTTCTATCCCTTGTCATGGAACTAAATCCCACATGCTTTAACTAAACCTGATGCAGCCAAATAAATAAATTATTAAAAATTTAAAAATCCTCTCCATTTGCAATTTGCCTCTTCTAATTCTTTTTTTCTTTTTGGCTACAGTTTTGCGAGAAAATTGGCTCCTGTTTTCTTTCATATTTATTTATTGTATGTTCCATGTTTAACTCTAATGTAGAGCATAGAAAATAATTGTCTTATGTTCAACTATAAAGACCAGAAATTTTTCTATATTGTGAATATAAATAATATAAAGAGATAACAACCATGAAAAGTAATTCTTAGTCAATAGGGAATCTCAACAGTGTCATTTGACCTTGGAGATAAGAAAGATGATGCTATGTAAGTGCTACACTCAATATACCAACAGATTTGGAAAACTCAACAGTGCCCTCAGGACTGGGTAAGGTCAGTTTTCATTACAGTTCCAAAGAAAGGCAAAGTCAAAGAATGTTCAAACTACTGCATAACTGCACTCATTTTACATGCTAGCAAAATAATGTGTGAAACTCTCCAAGTTAGGCTTCAACAGTAGGTGAACCAAGATCTTCCAAATGTTCAAGCTGGATTTAGAAAAGGCAGACAAACCAGAGATCAAATTGCCATTATCCACTGGATCATCAAAAAAGCAAGAGAATTCCAGAAAATACCTACTTCTGCGTCCTTGACTACTCCAAAGCCTTTAACTCTGTGGATAACAGCAAACTGTGGAAAATTCTTACAGAGATGGGAATACCAGACCACCTGACCTGCCTTTTGAGAAATCTGTAAGCAGGTCAAGAAGCAACAGTTACAACTGGACATGAAACCACAGACTGGTTCCAAATTGGGAAAAGAGTACATCAAGGCTGTATATTGTCACCCTGTTTATTTAACTTGTATGCAGAGTACATTATGTGAATGCTGTGCTGGTGGAAGCACAAGTTGGAATCAAAATTTCTGGAAGAAATACCAATAATCTCACATATGCAGTTGACACCACACTTATGGCAGAAAGAGAACTAAAGAGCCTCTCGATGAAGGTGGAATAGGACAGTGAAAAAGCTGGCTTAAAATCCAACATTTAAAAAGCTAAAGCTATGGCATCTGGTCCCATCACTTCATGACAAATAGATGGGAAAACAATGGAAACATTTATATATTTGTTGTCTTGGGCTCCAAAATCACTGCAGATGGTCACTGCATCCATAAAATGCAAAGACGCTTGCTCCTTGGAAGAAAAGCTATGAGAAACCTAGACAGCATATTAAAAATCAGAGACATTACTTTGCTGACAAAGGTCCATGCAGTCAAAGCTATGATTTTTCTAGTAGTCGTGTATGGATGTGAGAGCTGGAGCATAAAGAAGGCTGAGTGCTGAAGAACTGATGCTTTTGTCTAAAGGAAATCAACCTTGAATATGCATTGGAAGGACTAATATTGAAGCTGAAGATCCAGTACTTTGACCACCTGATGTGAAGACCGCCTCATTGGAAAAGCCCCTGATGCTGAGAAAGATTGAAGACAGGAGGAGAAGGGGACAACAGAGGACGAGATGGTTTGATGGCATCACTGACTTAATGGAGATGAGTTGGAGTAAGCTCTGGGAGATGGTTAAGGACAGGAAAGACTGTTGTGCTGCAGTCTGTGGGGTCACAAAGAGTTGACATAACTAAGAGGCTGAACAATAATGTTAAAGTTCCCCCCAAAATTTCATCCGTCTCAACAAAACAAAGAGAAGTATATTTACATACAAAGAAAATTATAAAGTGAAAAGCCATTATAAGAAAGCACTCTATATTTACATGATCATGCTTATAGTATACAAGCCCTAGCACTTTGAGAAATGCTAGAAGCATTTATTTCTTGCAGCATAAGAATGAGGTAAACACTTTTTCATTTTGCAGTTCAGAAAACTGATGATTAAACCAATTAATCATTCTCACACCTTTACTAGATTATAAAATCAAGGTTAGACTGCATGTCTATTTGACTCTGTAGTTTCTGTTTTAAACCACATTTTAATACCTGATGTTATATAGATTACAGAAAATTGGAAAGAGACGTTCGAGAAAAAGAGACCTGTAGTCACAGCACACCAATTAAAGTAAAAAGTCATTTATAAATCAGTATTTGAACTCTGACAGTAAAAAGTGGCAAGACTGATAAGAGACATAGCTGTAGAAAAACAGAATCAAATTGGGAAGGCCAAAATTGAGAAGCCAGATTAGGAGGATTCAGGACATGACTGATCCTAGTCATTTTGGGATATGGGGTTAATGGCTGTGCTTTAACATTTGACATTGGTACTAAACAATTTAACATGATGATTATGTAGAATGTTGAGTGAATTCCTTATATCTTCTTTCTTTTCTATGTCATGTTCTTAAATGATTTATATTTTTAAATACTATTTTGAATCCTCCTTAACCACTTTTGCATTTATATCTATGTTCTTATTTACACATGTATAATGCATATGTATTAAGTCTTGTTTAAACACAAGCATGTATTAATATATCTGTACACTTCTCTCTATATATATTTAAATCCTCCTTAATAATATTTGCAGGCTTCCCAAGTGGCTCAATGGTAAGAATCTGCCTGCCAAACAGGAGATGTGGGTTGGAACCCTGGGTCTGGAATATCTCCTGGAGAAGGAAATGGCAACCCACTCCAGTGTTTTTGCTTAAAAATTCCCATGGACAGAAGAGCCTGGAGGTTACAGTCCATGGAGTCACAAAAGAGTCGGATAAGACAGCAAATCAACAACAACAAATAATGTTTGCATTTTAATTTATATCCTTATTTATACAGCTCTAGCTACTTATCCATATATGTGCTGTGATGAGAAATTCAGAGGCATTGCCATAACTATACTACATCCCTAACTGGTAATTTGTTCATTAAATTTATTGTTACATTAATTTCCTTTAGCCAGTTCCTTTCCAGTCCTTATAAATTCCATTAAAATTATTCCTTAAATGCTATTTTTTAAAAAGCCAACTGCTAAGCATCCTGGGCTACTTGAACTGATGAGGTAAGAGATACTGAGTTACAAAAATCAACCTGAACAGGGATTAATCTTGCTGTTCATTTGTAATATTTGCTTTTGTTTCACTCAAGAAATGTCTCATTTCTTGAAATTCATTCAAGAAATTATTTCTGTCTGAATCAAACAAAAATGTTTGATTTTTGTCTGGATGAAGATCTTCAATTTGCCAGGTACTTAGTGTTTGATAAGATTAATTTTGAAAATCTTGCCATTCCCATGATACTTTGTGACTATGTTTTAGGTGTATCAGTTATACTAATATTGTAACAGTTGATTTTTAAAGGGATCAGAGGCAATGGGTTTTGGGGTTAAAATATGAAATATTATAAAATATTTATTTGAGAATCTAAGAAAATAAAAAATATGTATGATACATTTGAACTTGTATATTAATCATGACATAATTTAGGGAATGATTTTATAGAATAAACAAGAATTTGCAGCTAAGAAATACATTCCTATAGCAATATTTCTCTAATTAAAGTCTGAATATTTAATCTCAGAGAGTATACAGGTTTTCTCCTAGAAATCTTGTAATTAAATATATGGACACATGTTGGCAACAGTTTGAAATGTTTCAGTATAAACATATTAAGTTTAGTACTGCCTGCCCTAAATCAACCTCTAGGTTTACTTCTGTAGTTGAAGTGAATTGTGTCATGAGTTGCTATATATAATAATTATATCATATAGGTTTAATAAATAAGTGATCCATTTATAGTGGGTGAAAGCCAAATGACATAAAATTAGACATACAAATTCATCACCATAGACAAAATGGAGAAATAGGTTTGAAAAATAAGTTACTAATCACAACACACATAATTTATGTGTTAAACTACATACTCTAGAAAAACTAGTGCTATAATTGCTCAGTCCTATCTGGGTAGTCTTTCCCTTCTCCAGGGGATCTTCCCAATTCAGGGATTAAACACAGGTCTCCTGCATTGCAGGCAGATTCTTTACCAGCTGAACCACAAGGGAAGCCCAAGAATACTGGAGTGGGTAACCTATCCCTTCTCCAGCAGATCTTCCCAACCCGGGAATAGAACCAGGGTTTTCTGCATTTCAGATGGATTCTTTACCAACTGAGCTATCAGGGAAGCCCTTTAAACTACATACTTTAGAAAAACTAGGGCTATGATTGTTGCTGTTTAATTACTAAGTCCTGTCTGACTCTTCTGACCCGATAGACTATAGGCCACCAGGCTCCTCTCTCCATGGAATTTCCCTGGCAAGAATACTGGAGTAGGTTGCCATTTTCTTCTCCAGGGAAACTTTCCCACCCAAGGATCAAACCCACATCTCCTGCATTCTCTTCCACTGAGCCACCAAGGAAGCCCAGTGATATATAATAATCAGCACTATATTTACCTTGTATACAACTATTTGGTTTCAGAAAAATAAAAATCATCCATCACAATAAATTCAAATTGAAATGTGGTTATTAACTTATTTTTTAACATTTTATTTACAAATGTACATCTGTTTCAACTTTACAAGAACTTTAAGGACAAGAAACTTATATCTAGTTGTTATATTTGTATTTGAATAATAATCATAATCAAAATGATTTAAGCCAACACAAAGATCATTCCTTAAAATATTTTGTTTTGTTATTTGAAGGGATCTGCATATTATTTCACTTTGAGAGATACTGTTCTAAAGGGCAAGCAATATGCTTTCTAAGTATCTGTGTACTCCACGTGTCCTATACCATCCTGTGCATATTGCTAAATAAATTAAATAAATAATAATTGTTTATAACCAAATAGGAAATTAACAACAGCATTTGAAAAGTGTGTGTAAAAGAGTCTATTGTGCATTTTGAATGTTGTTCCTTGGAGTTTGTGTTATATAATAATTTGTACATCAAATTATTTCTTAAAAGATAAGTACTCACTTGACCAATTTGTGAGCAATATAATGTACTCAAAAGTCATACAGTCCAAATCAATGACCTTTTAGTGCCTTTCATATCTATGTAAATAACAATACCTTTAGGAAAAATTAGGATGCATGAATAATATTAAGATTATAAGAGGAAAAAAGATATAAAGTGTCTGGAAGAGTCTAATTAATAAAATTTATGTGGAGAAAATATGAGAATTGATTGAAAAATTGTAATTACTGAAAAATTTTGTTTTCTTTTGAAATAATATATCAGGGACAAAGTACAAGAACCAACAAGCCACACACTATGCATATTTTCCAGCTCCCTTCCAATTGGATGGAACCCTTTGGGAGGGATGGTCCCTAGACATTGATTGACAGTATCATTGTTCAGTTGTTCCAACTCTTTGCAGCCCCATGGACTACAGCACACCAGGCTTCCTTGTCCTTCACTGTCTCCTGGAGTTTGCTCAAACTCGTGTCCATTGAGTCGTTGATGACATTCAACCATCTCATTCTCTATCATCCCCTTCCCCTCCTACCTCCAATGTTTCACAGTATCAGGGTCTTTTCAGTGAGTTGACTCTTCATTTCAGGTTGCCAAAGTATTGAAGCTTCAGCTTCATCATCAGCATCAGTCCTTCCAACGAATATTCAGGATTGAATTCCTTTGAGCCAAGAACCTTCAACAAAGAGTGGGGATTGAGGCTCTTTAGTCACTTCTAGCTCAAAAACTGTAGTAGTCAAAATAAATATGTGCTTAGGGGCTACAGTGGAAAGAGCTGGTTATTAATTTTTAGAGAATAATTTGTAAAAAGGAATACATATTATTCATATGCAAGCTCCCATATATAAATTAATATTGAAACAGCATGAGTACATTATTATCTCTTGATATTCTAGCAAATATATAAAGATAAAATTAAAATGGATTCACTTTTTGTTTTGCAAAGGCCATAAAAGTAATTAGACAGTGATTGATTGAAATAATATAAATAAGAAATGAAACTAAACATCTCAGTTAAAAATATATCCTCTCTTGAGGTCTAAGTGTATTTTAGATTTGAATTCTATAAATCAGAAATTATATTATTAAGTTACTGATTTTTTTTTCTAAAAGATGTGTTGCCTTAACAGAGTTTTTTAAAGTCCTATCAAAAGGCACCTAACTTGCTGACAAGTCACTATGTAGCTTTACTGAAAAAGATAAATACATTCATAGCTGTAATGAGTTATAATAACAAAGTAGGTCAGCAGACTGCTGAGTGCTCTGATTCTGCTTTGCCATCCTCATTCTGCCTATTAGGAAAGCCAGCCTGGTGACTCGTCCCTATTTTATGGAAAGACAGCCTCATCACAGAAGTGAAGCAATTCACATGATATCTTTTTCCTTGTCAGATGTGTATTCTTTTATTGGAACCAACATATGGAAATAACTTATAATGTGATGTTTTGTTTTCAAAAGCAATGTACATTTTAGAAAATTTTTAACATAAATTACAGTCCCCTAATAGAAAATAATAAAGGATATTACTTAAATTATATATTAGCTGTGACTATAGTAAGATGTGAGAGTTGCTCAGTCATGTCTGACTCTTTGCTACCCCATGGACTGTAGCCCACCAGGCTCCTCTATCCATGGAATTCTCCAGGCAATACTAGAGTGAGTAGCCATCCTTCTCCAGGGGATCTTCCTGACCCAGGGATTGAACCTGGATTTCCTGCATTGCAGGCAAATTCTTTACCTTTTGAGCCACCAAGGAAGTCAAGATGCTTCAGTGATAACAAATCCAACCTGTAAGTTCCAAAATTTTAGATAGACTAGATTTTAAGTTTTGAATGACCAATGGCTAGATGAAGCACCATTCATGAAATTAACTTATCTAACAAGTGGTACCTATTAAAATTGGAAAGTGTCTTACTCTTCAATATTTTCTCCAAGAAGATTAATTTACTAGCCTTTGTTCTCCATCTCTACTCATTATATTTGCAGGAATACTTGGAGACTTTCACAGATGAAATGTAATAGTACACGTAACACATCATCTCATTTTTTCTGAATAAAAGGAAAACACATTCATTCCTGTTTTGCAGATGAATAGTCTAACTGAGAGAACTGTTATTAGGTTTATATGAAGCCAGAAGCAGACAGAATGAGAGCTGATGTATGGGCACTGATGTATGACAGTATGGGAGCTGATCAAATTTTTCCCTTGAATTAATACTGAGCCTACCATAACATCTTATTTATCTTACTTCATGGGCCCGAAAGAGCTTCCTCCATTATTAATTGTCAATTCAGGTTTGTAGAAAACAACTATAAATCGATTGCGTCAGTGGAAGACCTTGGAATATATATGAAAATATTTGAGAAACTCATTGCGTTTTGTTTGTGTCTGTTGGTTTTTAAGGTTTATTGTTTTACTATTTTCATAAAGCTAAAAGAATCTGGCAAAGAAAGACATTTTGAAAGTGAAAGTGAAGTTGCTCAGTCGTGTCTGACTCTTCGTGACCCCGTGGACTGTAGCCCACCAGGCGCTTCCGTCCATGGGATTCTCCAGGCAAGAATACTGGAGTGGGTTG
>SJYC01052290.1:0-16996 GCA_006408675.1 Madoqua kirkii
GTCCATGGGATTTTCCAGGCAAGAGTACTGGAGTGGGATGACATTGCCTTCTCTGCAATAATTGGATTGCTTAGTATTAAATGAAATGCCACACAGAAGGTGTTAATTATTATTACATGAATATAAATTGTATAAGTGCTTTATTGTATGCTGAAGGTAAGAAGGTACAAGCTGTTAATTGTGAGCATATATCACTGCATTTGAATTTATGATAATAATCTCATGCTATTCCAATCAACAAGAGGCAAGAAAAGCTCAAAGCACCATGCATGAATTATTAATTTCTCACTACATGCAAGAAATAATATGCTAGTAATTATAATAAAATATCAATGTCATCTTCCTTGATTTCATTATGTTTACATAGTAAACACTAGACTGTTAATGAGAATTATAAGCAATGACTCCTTGATTTAAAGCATCTTTATCATTAGTGATGATGCAGATATTATCCTGTGAGTAATACATCTGCCATATATATGTGTATATCTGCATATATAATATATACTTTATATTGATATAATGTATAAAACATGCACAGTATTTTAAACGTGAATATGTTTTCCATGATAAACAGTAGCAGTAGAGGGCTTCCCTAGTGGCTCCGTGGTGGAGAGTCAGCCTGCCAATGCAGGAGACACGGATTCAATCCCTGGTCTAGGAAGATCCCACATGCCATGAGCAACTAAGCCCATGCACCACGACTATTGAGCCTGTGCTCTAGAACCAGGGAGTCACAACTACTGAGCCACGTGCCACAGCTACTGAAGCCCCTGGACCCTAGAGCCTCTGCTCTGCAGCAAAGAAGCCATCGCAGAGAGGAGTCTGCACACCACAGCTAGAGAGCTGTCTCTTATACACATCTTAACCAATAAGCTATAAGTGAAAATAAAAGTAATTTAGTGGAACTATGCTTTTGATATATGTGTCCATGTATTAGGATTATAAAACTTTTTCCAGCACTAAATGAAACAACACAACATTTAAACAATAAATTTTCTTCACAGACGATGGCATCAAAATCCACAGCTTGGTCAAACCTAATAAAATACCCATATATTTTTAGGCTAATTTGCAAGAGAAACAAAGGTTATCTAAAATAAAAGGCTGAGTAGATTTTAGAGCAAAGATAAATATTTAGATATTTTTTAAAAAGCAACAGAATTTTAGCAGAGTAAGTTTAAGGCTTAAATGTTAACCCTAAACATGGAAAATTGTGGAGGGTGAAGGTCTTTTTTTCCCTTATTTATTTTAGTATTTTTAATAAACTAAAAGCTGGATTTTTAGACCATTGGTCACAAAACATTTTTTAAAAAGATAAACCAGTGAACTAAATTCAAGCAAGAGTTATTAGGGCTTTTGTTGTTGTTCTTTGACATCTAAAGGTAGGAAATTGCAATATACTCAACTCTTGGTATCTTGGAAACGGGCAGCTGTAAAAAACACCTTAGGAAGTAAACATTTTTTTAAATATAGAGCTGGCCAGTGTCAGCTAGCTGTGTAGGAGTCAATTCATAGAAAATATTGATATGCCAAAGCAATTTAACCTTATTTCATTTGCAGCACAGCAAGAATCCCTGAATATGCCTTTCCTACTATAGCATAATTCACATTATAAATTATAGACATATAAAATGAATTATAGACATGTACTATGAAGCACAGCATGACAATGAGAATATGACTTTCATAAACTAGGCATATACACTGCTAAGTTTTTGTTATTTTGTGAATTTAGATTATATTTTCTTTTTATATGCTCTGTAGTTTTAAAAAGTTCCTTTTTCATCAGTTAACAAGCAATTGAAGAAGAAATATTTTTCCCCACTCTGTGGTTAATACAAAAACACATGAACCTTTTTAGGTTCATATGGTGAGCAGATTTAAGTGCTTCTGAATTCTCTTTAGGAAGTAGATCACATTAAAATATGTGCTCCCATGAAGAGAATGGGGAGCTAGATATGGCCAATCTTTCTCATTTGCTTCATAATCCATTGTTTGTTTGGTGCCAAATTAATAATCCTTAAAAGAGATGGAGTGGAATGGCATTCAGAATACATATAAATGTTTCAGTGAAGAATCACACCCATTAGATCCATCAAACTCATTAGATCCATCACACTTTATTCTAAGCAAATTTTCCCTTTTCAAACTGTTAAATAGAATTAACTGTAGGGTGAGATGAAGCTACTCTTTAGATGAGGAGGAATGGAGGAATCTTGCTTGTCCAGGCTCTGGAAAGTAAATGTATACTATTTTTATCTTATTCCTACAGAATCACAGCAACACTATTCATCGCTCATTTTGGATTCCACATCATCAAGTTCTAAATCTTAGTTTGTCATTTGCTTTGTGTGTGTTCCTTCTGCTATTTCCAAGCATAGGTCTGCTTCATGTCATCATGATTTCTTTTTAAAATTATAGGTGAAACCTGCCAGTGTCTCCCTCTCTCTTGAGATGATTCCATATCCTCTTTCTGGTAAAATCTCTTAATCAATCCATGAATCAATTAAAAAAAAAAAATCAAAAAAAAAACCAATCACTTTTTCCAGTCCAGAATCCTAGTGATTCTAATTCATTTCAAACTCTAGAGCATGGAATTGATTCAAAGTTCTCTCCCAAATGCTTCAAACAAGTCATGTCTCACTGGTCTAATACGTAGTCCTTTATGTGCTTAGTTATTCTTTTGCTCTCTCTTACATGGAAGTAGAATATTCTTTTCTCTGAGCAGGCCTTCTCTTTGCTTTCCCTTTTCATCATTACTATCTATATATGAAATATCTTCTGCCATATTCTCGGCTAAAATTACTAAATCACTTTGTAGTACTTGAAAATATTGTTTGACATCATTACTAATATGTTTCCAGAAATTAGCTTATAGTTATTTCATGCATTTGTGTCCTTTTATCTCCAAGGGTTTAATGCATGATTTTTGAGTTTGTCAAATGACTCAATAATTGGATTGCTGCTGCTGCTGCTGCTGCTGCTGCTAAGTCACTTCAGTCCTGTCTAACTCTGTGCGACCCCACAGACAGCAGCCCATTGGGCTCCGCCATCCCTGGGATTCTCCAGGCAAGAACACTGGAGTGGGTTGCCATTTCCTTCTCCAATGCATGAAAGTGAAAAGTGAAAGTGAAGTCGCTCAGTCGTGTCTGACTCAGCGACCCCATGGACTGCAGCCTACCAGGCTCCTCAGTCCATGGGATTTTCCAGGCAAGAGTACTGGAGTGGGATGACATTGCCTTCTCTGCAATAATTGGATTGCTTAGTATTAAATGAAATGCCACACAGAAGGTGTTAATTATTATTACATGAATATAAATTGTATAAGTGCTTTATTGTATGCTGAAGGTAAGAAGGTACAAGCTGTTAATTGTGAGCATATATCACTGCATTTGAATTTATGATAATAATCTCATGCTATTCCAATCAACAAGAGGCAAGAAAAGCTCAAAGCACCATGCATGAATTATTAATTTCTCACTACATGCAAGAAATAATATGCTAGTAATTATAATAAAATATCAATGTCATCTTCCTTGATTTCATTATGTTTACATAGTAAACACTAGACTGTTAATGAGAATTATAAGCAATGACTCCTTGATTTAAAGCATCTTTATCATTAGTGATGATGCAGATATTATCCTGTGAGTAATACATCTGCCATATATATGTGTATATCTGCATATATAATATATACTTTATATTGATATAATGTATAAAACATGCACAGTATTTTAAACGTGAATATGTTTTCCATGATAAACAGTAGCAGTAGAGGGCTTCCCTAGTGGCTCCGTGGTGGAGAGTCAGCCTGCCAATGCAGGAGACACGGATTCAATCCCTGGTCTAGGAAGATCCCACATGCCATGAGCAACTAAGCCCATGCACCACGACTATTGAGCCTGTGCTCTAGAACCAGGGAGTCACAACTACTGAGCCACGTGCCACAGCTACTGAAGCCCCTGGACCCTAGAGCCTCTGCTCTGCAGCAAAGAAGCCATCGCAGAGAGGAGTCTGCACACCACAGCTAGAGAGTAGCCCCCACTTAACACAACTAGGAAGAAAAGGCCTGCACAGCAACGAAAAGCCAGCATGCTGCAAAATAGATAATAAACATTATATAAATAAGATACTCTTTTCTATTTCTTGTTTCAATCAGTTCTAATGAGATGGATGAAACTGGAGCCAATTATACAGAGTGAAGTAAGCCAGAAAGAAAAAAACCGATACAGTATACTGACACATATATATGGAATTTAGAAAGATAGTAATGATGACCCTGTAGGTGAGACAACAAAAGAGACACAGATGTATGGAACAGACTTTTGGCCTCTGAGGGAGAAGGAGAGGATGGGATGATCTGGGAGAATGGCATTGAAACATGTACACTATCATGTAAGAAACAAAGCGCCAGTCTATGTTCGATACAGGATACAGGATGCTTGGGGCTGGTGCATGGGGATGATCCAGAGAGATGATATGGGGTGAGAGGTGGGAGGGGGTTTCAGGATTGGGAGCTCGCATGCACCTGTGGCTGATTCATGTCAATGTATGGCAGAACCAATACAGTACTGTAAAGTGGAATGAAGTAAAAATAAAATTTAAAAATAAATAAATAAATAAATGTGTTTACTAATGAAGACTTAAAATACTGAGATTGCACTCTATATTTCAATAAATTTTCAACATTGCCAGCAGTATAAAAACTGAAAATAATGTGTTACAGTTTATTAAGGAAAACAAATCCCCAAATGCAGTTTATAATATAACTTAATAGCATTTGTAATTTAACAGTGGCATTCCACCCCATCTATTAGTGAAAGTAATATTTTCTCCAAAATCTTTGGAAATTTTTTGTAAATTTGTTTATAAAGAGTTGTTTTTTGTCCCTGTAACTTTTGATTCTGAAACTTAGATGCCTTACTCAGAAGATAAACATTAATTTCCTAATTTCTGTAGAAGTTGTTAGTGCTTAGTTGGTTTGTATATTTTTTTAATGGAGCAATTAATATAAATTCAATAATAATTCTATTTTTGTTTTGAAGTAAATCAGATTTTTAGGAAGTACTTTTTATAAGCAATCAAACTGGCAAGATCAGGGGAAGCATGGGATTGACACAGTTCTCACTCTCCAAGAAGTTCAGCTGAGAAGAAAAGGGGAAAAAAAAATACAACATAATTTAAGGAATATCCCAAGAGAGCAATTGAAGATATTTTCAAGTTCTTACATTAAGGAGCTCTTTATTCAACCTCCATCACGGGCCAGACCCTGGGATAACTCCAGGGCTATGATGGTGAGCAAGAGAGACAGGAATGGAAGAAGATGGAGTGTGCATGTGTTAGTGAGTGTTTTACCAATGAAAACTGTCATAGTGATTCTTAGGAAATATTGCCACAGAAGAGGCAAAAATTGAGCTGAATTTTGAAGGATGGATAGATTTTACATCTATAGAAAGTGAGGAAGAGAGCTTTCCAGACACTCAGAATATAGCCAACAAAAAGATTCCTTGGGAGGAATTCTGATTTAGGAAGGTCTTCAGGTTATTTGGGAGTGAGAAGGAATTCAGCTGCAGTGGCGAGTGGTGGAGAAGCATGGAGACAGACGTAGAGAAGGTAGAAAAATGGACTGGGTCCTGGCGGGGTGAGGCTTGAATGCTGATCTGAAGGAGCTGAGTTTAGGAGATAGTCACTGAGATTTTTGTCTCTTATTCTTAAACTGCAGGCAATAATCAATGCCTAGTCCCTGTTTAGGGGCTTCCCTGGTGGCTCAGGTGGTAAAGAATCTGCCTGCAATGTAGGAGACCCACTTTCAATCCCTGGATCAGGAAGGTCCCCTGCAGACGGGAATGGCTACCTAAGGCAGTATTCTTGCCTGGAGAATATCATGGACACAGGAGCCTGATGGACTAGACCATCAGGTTGCAAAGAGTCAGACGTGACTGAGCAACTAATTCTTTACTTTCAGTCTCTGTCTGAGCACAGTATTTCTTCTTAACATCTCAGCAATGCAGAGTGGCTGCAAGTTAACTGAGGAAATTTGTGTCTGGCAGAATTGTGAAAGGGGTGGGATAGTTGACTAATACATATATTTTCAGGTTGATAAATGACGGCAAGTGAAAGGACAGTTTGCTCACATGGAAGGTTATCTGGAGCAGTTTGAGTAGTTTAAAAAGTGAGCCTAAGCCCCCACCCCTCCCCACCCATCCTGTAACAAATGTGAATGAATTAGCGCCACTGAAAGTGTTAGTAGCTCAGTTGTTTCCAACCCCTTGTGACTGCTTGTGACCCCCATGAACTATAGCCCATCATGTTTCTCTGTCCATGGCCTCTCCAGGCAAAATACTGGAGTGGGTTGCAATTCCCTTCTCCAAAGGATCTTCCAAACCCAGGGATCGAACCCAGGTCTCCCACATTGCAGGCAGATTCTTCACTGTCTGAGCCATCAGGGAAGCCCTAGTACCATTGAAATGTACAGTTAAATATGATTAAGATAGTATGTTTTAGAACATGTGACTTTTACCACAATAAAAACATTTTTTTAAAAGAAATGAGCCTAAAAAATATTTATGAGATAGCTACTAGACTTTTTGCCTTTTTAACTTATACCATATAGATACATTTCAAACTGATATAGAAGCTATCTATCTATACATACATACCTATAGTTATAATTATTTAATAATTGTAAATAAAAAGTGCACATTCAATATTGAATTCTGTATTTTTCAGTCCCTTGCCTTTAAACTACAGTTGTAAAAACATGTGCATATCTAAGCAGTACTGTTGCCAAAATTTGATCTCTGCTTACCAGTGCCAAATGGAAACTCAGAGTTTTGGATGTAGTAGATAAAAGTAGCTTTTATTGCCTTGCCAGGCAAAGAGGGTCATAGCAGGCTTATGCCCTCAAGACTGTGTGACCCACCCTGGAGTGGGTAGTGAGGAGTCTTAGGGTACAGAATAAGCAGAGTGTGATCAGCTTGTGGACCTTTTTATGACTGGTTGGCAGTGAAGTAATTGGGAGTTGGCTTCATCAGCTTTTGGTTTCCAACCAGTCTGCAGTCTACATGCTTGTAGGCCGCATACAGTTAACTTCTCCTACCTGCTGGGGTTTTCCGTATCTGCAAAACTGTTCAAAGGACATGGTATCAATTAACTATAGTCCTTGAGGAAAAACTAAAGGTCCTTGACTTTGTTTAATGGCTAAAGTATTATTGTTTTGTCTTGCTTGACTGTTTTTTTCTCTCTGCACTTTTTCAGTTATCTGATTAAATTTATTCTTTGACTCAAGTTTTTCTACAAACAAAAGGCAGACAGAGAACATAGGTAGGGAACTATTCAGAGGGTCTTGCTCAGTGACATTATATTTTTCAAAACACACTATTTGGTTTTAGTTGTTTTGTTTAAATTTATGAAAAAGTTAGTAAGTTATATATCTTGTTGAATATGCTTCCTTCATTCATTATTTTGTCAACATATCCATCCCTGTGATTGCATGTTACTGTAACTCATCTGTTTTCAATGCAGTATAATATTCCACAACATGCAGGTACTGCTTCTAGATCTTTCCTGGTAAAAGCCATGCTGCTGTGAACTTTTTTCTTTACGCACAGGAGTTGCTGTGTGCAGGAGTTCCTCTTGGGTATCTAACTGTAAGAGAAACTGAGGAATTGTAAAATAAGTGAATCACATGAATTAAGTTAGCTGTCACTTCTGGTTTAAAAATTAGAGCTACATGTGATTTTAGCACAAGCCTTGTGAAGTCTGAGGGATTAAGTTGGATACAGGATAAGGAAAGGGGAAGCAAAGGTTTACTGGGGCACCAACTAGAGCTCTGACCCGAGTTATCCAGGACTACATGGTTTGTATGTAATTTGATTATTTTCTGAGTTAGATAAATATGGAAGACTTTACGTTATACAAACATGAAACTAAATTAAGTAAGCTCTACCATGGCTCAAGGGTAAATAATCTGCCTGCAGTGTAAGAGACACAATTTTGATCCTTGGGTTGGGAGGATCCCCTGAAGAAGGGAATGGCTACCCACTCCAGTATTCTTGCCTGGAGAATCCCATGGACAGAGGAGCTTGGCAGGCTATAGTCCATGAAGTCGAAATGAGTCGGACATGACTAAGGCAAATTAGCATGCACCATGTAGGTAGAAAGGTAATATCCATGGTTGTATTGCCACTTCCATGATGCTATCAGCTCCCAGCCTCCATCTGCCACAGAGTAAGCCTGTGCTGTCACTCTAGGCAAGACTTCCTTACCCCAGTCATCAATGCACCTTTCAGGCAAGAAGAAGAGAAAGGGCAAAAGGAAGAAAAGGGCAACTCCAATGAGATGGCCTCTTATATTTCCAGAAACTCTGCCCAGTAACTTGGACTTTCACCTCATTGACCAGTATTCAATCATTTGGCTTTCCCATCCTTCCCCAAGAAGTAGACAGAGAACATAGGTAGGGAACTATTCAGAGGGTCTTGCTCAGTGACATTATATTTTTCAAAACACACTATTTGGTTTTAGTTGTTTTGTTTAAATTTATGAAAAAGTTAGTAAGTTATATATCTTGTTGAATATGCTTCCTTCATTCATTATTTTGTCAACATATCCATCCCTGTGATTGCATGTTACTGTAACTCATCTGTTTTCAATGCAGTATAATATTCCACAACATGCAGGTACTGCTTCTAGATCTTTCCTGGTAAAAGCCATGCTGCTGTGAACTTTTTTCTTTACGCACAGGAGTTGCTGTGTGCAGGAGTTCCTCTTGGGTATCTAACTGTAAGAGAAACTGAGGAATTGTAAAATAAGTGAATCACATGAATTAAGTTAGCTGTCACTTCTGGGTTTAAAAATTAGAGCTACATGTGATTTTAGCACAAGCCTTGTGAAGTCTGAGGGATTAAGTTGGATACAGGATAAGGAAAGGGGAAGCAAAGGTTTACTGGGGCACCAACTAGAGCTCTGACCCGAGTTATCCAGGACTACATGGTTTGTATGTAATTTGATTATTTTCTGAGTTAGATAAATATGGAAGACTTTACGTTATACAAACATGAAACTAAATTAAGTAAGCTCTAC
Source organism: Madoqua kirkii (assembly GCA_006408675.1). NCBI lineage: Eukaryota > Metazoa > Chordata > Mammalia > Artiodactyla > Bovidae > Madoqua > Madoqua kirkii. The sequence goes on from SJYC01052290.1 coordinate 9,088, forward strand.
CATGGCTCAAGGGTAAATAATCTGCCTGCAGTGTAAGAGACACAATTTTGATCCTTGGGTTGGGAGGATCCCCTGAAGAAGGGAATGGCTACCCACTCCAGTATTCTTGCCTGGAGAATCCCATGGACAGAGGAGCTTGGCAGGCTATAGTCCATGAAGTCGAAATGAGTCGGACATGACTAAGGCAAATTAGCATGCACCATGTAGGTAGAAAGGTAATATCCATGGTTGTATTGCCACTTCCATGATGCTATCAGCTCCCAGCCTCCATCTGCCACAGAGTAAGCCTGTGCTGTCACTCTAGGCAAGACTTCCTTACCCCAGTCATCAATGCACCTTTCAGGCAAGAAGAAGAGAAAGGGCAAAAGGAAGAAAAGGGCAACTCCAATGAGATGGCCTCTTATATTTCCAGAAACTCTGCCCAGTAACTTGGACTTTCACCTCATTGACCAGTATTCAATCATTTGGCTTTCCCATCCTTCCCCAAGAAGTGTGAATAATGTCTTTTATAAAGCTAGGCATATTGTTACCCCAAATCATATGGGGTGCTGTAGGGAAAGGGGAATGGATATTGATAAAGTGATCAGCAGTGTGCCCCAGAATGCAGAAAGAGTGTAAAATAGGCATTCGTGGTCTTATAATCAAACAAATTGTTTCTGTGTCTAGAATAAGAAAAAGACAGAAGTTTAGAAGCAAAAATAAAATTTTCATCCCAGAAGTACAAATTTACTTTTTAAAAATGAAAGGTGCCCAGAGAAGGGAAATGACTTCAGTTCACAGAATCACTAGTGACTGATCTCTTAAGCCAACATGTCTTGACTCTCGGGCAAGTTTATTTCTCTTTCCTGGTGTATTAATATTTCTTCCCTTTCTACCTGAAACACTACATAGCCAGGGTCCACACAGAGTACACTTGGTGTTCTCAAGTTACAAAACTGAGGGAGGTTTTCAAAAGGAGACTATTTAAATTGTAAATGGAATTTAAAGACCACAAGAGATAGCAGAGTGCTCAGGATGATAATCAGAGAACTGCTACCAACACTAAAACCCAGAAGACAAAGTCTTATAGGTGGGGCTGCTTTGACAGAAGTTACTTTAACAGTAAACACAGCCCACTCATCTCTTTGAAGTGGAAGTTTAAAATACTGACTACATTCTTCTTTTTCTCTCTGATCATCTGTCAAGGTTTCTTATTAACTTAATCCAACTGGAAGTCAGAACACGTTACTGTGTTATCCAAATGGGTCAGTTTTCTGGGCAAATGGCAGGGTGGAGCGAGCTGAAGGACAGTTATGGAAGGGTAGACAGATTTCCAGCAAGAAAGCTTATTCTAAGGTCTCTAATAGAAACACTTGCTTAACTACTCAAATATCTTAGGGAACGTCTGGCTCTCGATTTTTCCAGCAGCCTGGTTATCAGCACTCCTTTGGGTTTCTGGTGACTTCCAACTATTGCCTTCTTCCTAGCTCATTCCCCATATATGAGGGTATCAACTTCTCCCAAGGGGTGAGGATTTCTTGAGTTCAAGGTACCTCCCAATGACTATTTGTAGGTACTGGATAAACAGCCACTTGGTAAACTGTCCCAGTGTTTCCATGAGAGTTTTCCATCCTGGTAGCTATGCCATAGTTCTTTCAGGATATGAAATAATAGTTCACAGTCTTGAAGTTTGTCTATCCGAGGAAGCCTGTATAGTGTCATAGGGAACCACACTCTAAGCTCCCCCAAACAAGGCACAAGATATTTGGTACCTTAAAGCAAACCCAGACTACCACAATATGATGTTCCTTTTAAATTCCTTAAAGTGTCCAAGGAGATACCAGGCAACAAAATATTGTGCATCACTGGCTTCATGACACAAAGGGACGCTTGTCTCAGGAGCCCAAGGACACTGCTATTGATCTCCTAATATTTTGTGATGAAGACAAGTATCTCCAGTGTGAATGTGCAATTTATGCTTTGGTAATACTTCTGGGTTGGGTTATGCCAATGACTTATAGAATTAGATAAATCTCCAAATTAAAATAAAACACTTTTGCAGAGAAGGCAGACTGACTTGATTTACAGCTTCTCCTCAAAGAAGCAGTTCCCAGATGGCTGATGTCCTTAAGCCCCAGGTTTGCTTCTATTTCCACGATTGTTGCTTTCTCTTTACACATCTGCGTTTATCTTAGGACCCAGCTGTTGACAGTTATATTGATTTATCAGCATCAGAATATAACTGGAAACTTACTACTATTTTCCTATGGACTTGCCAGCCTACACTCATAACCTTTTTCCTACCGTAACATCATTTAGAAAAGATCAGCCTTCTTGGTTTTAAAAGTTGCAATATTAAATAGATCACAAGTCCATTAATGGTATCAGCATTAATTTTTAGCTCAGATGAGCTCTGATAGGTAACTATCATCATTTTATATATTCAGGTATAATAAATATGATATATAGTTAAGTATGTATTAAAGTAGATAGAAGCATGTATAATGGGGCAGATATGTTTAATATTTACATTTATTATTCAATAAATACAGTTTAATTAATGTTTTCTCATCTTTGCTTACATTTCAACATTATAATAATTTTTCTTCTATCATTCAAAATATGGAAGACCAGGATTAAAAGATAAACAGAAAAATGCATTTTTATCTACACATAAGAACAATTCACAAATCATTTTTTTTTCCTAAGATGTAATTCACATGAAAAGGTCACTTTAGAATTCTGAGGTTCTCACTTTTCCACTTTCACATTTGTGTGGAGATAATGCTAAGTTCTGCTCATTATAATAAGAGACATTCGACGCCCGCCTTTAGCCCTGTCAACCTTACTTTGTAAAAGTGTATACCTCAGTATATTTAGAATTTCAACTCTTTTCCTAACTTAGTATTTGTCCAGTGGTCTGAACGAGATTTTGAAATCTGCCTGACAGTTGTTGTTCCTCTTGCTTTTCGGTTTCTTACCCGGAGGTGTTTGGAGGATTGAAATTTTCCACCATGAAGTCATACACCTTTAGCATGACCTTGATTTTTTTTTTCATCTGCACTAACGAGACCCTGGGTAGCTCTTATTTAAGGAAGCTGCTTTTGTATGCTTGGCCAAATTAAATTGATCGTAGCTGACTATGAGTAGCGTATTGTTTTATTTATTTATATTTCTCAGTGCATCAAAAGGCCTTGAGAAAAACTCTTAGTTGTGTTTTGGGTGTCAAGATCAAGAAGATTATACTGTATGCTTTCCTGTCACCTGCTGGAGGCAATGACCTTGTATTTATTTTAGCAATGAAACTGTATATAGCAGGATCACTTTCTCTGCAGTAGCTATGGCATGACAAAACAGCAATTTAAAGGTCAAATACTACATGACTTGGTAAACTCAAACTATAGATTCTGCCCCTAACTCTGACCTGGATCTAATAGTGCCAAAAGCTGATAGAAATGGTTCCCCTAGTAATTGCTCTATCTTTTTTGGAGAACAGTATATTACAGAAATACTGCCTTAACATTCTAGGCAGAAAAGTAAATTGTTAACAGCAATTTTCTTAATACTAAATTATAAGTAGCTACATAATACCTCTGACCACCCACTAAACATAGTCAGTATATTGATACTTAATGACTGTGTTCCTGACACTGCACTGAGAGAAAACTGCATTTGAATCTTGAATCATACAGAATGTCAAACTAATTCAGGGATACAGGCCAAACACCTTAAAACTTTAGTGTAATCAAGTGTATTCTCTGCTACTTGGTCCTTACATGGGGAATTATTCTGGCAAGCCTGCGGAAATTCAGAGATTAGGCAATACAGACTGTTTGAATTGCTTTTGTCCTAAAATATGTCAGGGGAATAATGGGGAATAGTGGGACTTCCTTGGTGGCTCAGACAATATCTGCATGTAATGCAAGAGACCAGAGTTCGATCTCTGGGTCAGGAAGATACCCTGGAGAAGGAAAATGGCAACCCACTCCAGTATTCTTGCCTGGAGAATTCCATGGACAGAGGAGCCTAGTGCCCACTCTATGGCTACACTATGCCACCCTATGGCTACACTCCATAGGGTCTCCAGAGTCAGACACACTTAGCAACTAACCCACTAATGGGAGATAATAAAGGACAGGATAAAATTCAGTGCCCTTGTTCACCAAAGACTCATGGTTTAGTCTTATATGGAAAAAAGCCTCTGCCATTTTGTCTACCCTCAAGAGACAATCGGAGCATATTAATCATGTTCTAGAAGAGAGTGAAAAAGTTGGCTTAAAACTCAACATTCAGATAATTAAGATCATGGTATCTGGTCCTATTACTTCACGGCAAATAGATGGAGAAACAATGGAAACAGTGAGAGACTTTATTTTCTTGGGCTCCAAAATTACTGCAGATGGCGAATGCAGCCGTGAAATTAAAAGATACTTGATCCTTGGAAGAAAAGTTATGACCAACCTAGAAAGCATGTTAAAAAGCAAAGACATTACTTTACCAACAAAGGTCCATCCAGTCAAAGCTATGGTTTTTCTAGTAGTCATGTATTGATGTGAGAGTTGGACTATAAAGAAAGCTGAGTGCTGAAGAATTGATGCTTTTGAACTGTGGTGTTGGAGAAAACTCTTGAGAGTCCCTTGGACTGCAAGGAGATCCAACCAGTCCATCCTAAAAGAAATCAGTCCTGAATATTCATTGCAAGAACTGATGCTGAAGCTGAAACTTCAATACTTTGGACATCTGATGCAAAGAACTGACTCATTTGAAAAGACCCTGATGCTGGGAAAGACTGAAGGTAGAAGAAAGTGATGACAGAAGACGAGATGGTTGGATGGCATCACCAATGCGATGGACATGAGTTTGAGTAGGCTCTGGGAGTTGGCGATGGGCAGGGAAGCCTGTTGTGCTGCAGTCCATGGGGTCACAAAAAGTTGGACATGAATGAGTCACTGAACTGAACTGAGAAAGTAAAAATAGTGGGTTGTGTTTTTTTTTGTATTTAGTTTTTTATATGCTGAGGGATGATTGAAAGCTAAATGATAACACCATATAAACAATACTGCATGTTCATATTTATGCCTCTCATGCTTGTCTCATAAGACCTGTAGGAACTGTCTTCACTACACAGGGGACTTTTCCACATTTGAATAATGGACAACAATTTTTACCTCCTTTGTCAGTGTTAGAGGAAACCTCTCTGTGAGGTTTCTTGTCAGTTTATATATACTGTGTATGTGTGCCAACTTTATTTCTGAAAAAGATATATAAAGGATGATAATTTCATTCCTAGAGTGGTGCTTCAGGTTGAGTCCAGAAAAGCATAAATGTAACATTAGAAAAGACCCTGATGCTGGGAAAGTTTGAAGGCAGAAGAAGGGGACAACGGAGGAAGAGGTGGTTGGATGGCATCACTGACTCAATGGACATCAATTTGAGCCAGCTCCGGGAGATGGTGAAGGACAAGGAGGCCTGGCATGTTGCAGTCCATGGGATCACAAACTGTGAGACACAACTTAGCAACTGAACAATAGCAACATTGCAAAGGGGGCATTTGTCTTCTTCCTGGAAGAAGAAGAAAGAAAGTGAAGAGGAGAGAAATGTTTGAGAACATGTCTTAAAATTAGTCAGGTATGCCAGTCCCCTGATAAGGCACTCATGAAGGAATAAATCCTTAATAAATTTGAAAGATTTTATGTTATTTCAACTTTATATCAGTATTTAAATATATGCTGAATTGTTTATGCCATCTGCTATACAGATATCTGTTGGAAGAATAGTTGATCAAACTGCTAAGAACATCTGTTTCATTTCATTAAGTTTAAAGTTCACATTCAATCACAGTGGAAATACTCTAAATCTTAAAGAGAGATTTTGGTTTTCTTGTGGTTCAGGTGAAAGCATCTGGCTTTTCAACTTCCAGAACAATTCGAGGTAGCTATGATACCATTGGGGCATCTCAGGGGGCGTTAGTGGTAAAGAACCCATCTGCCAAGGAGACATCTGCCAAGGAGATGTGGGTTCAATCCCTGGGCCAGGAAGATCCCTTGAAGAAGAACACAGCAACCCATTCCAGTATTCTTGCCTGGAAAATCCTGTGGACAGAGGAGCTTGGGAGGCTACGGTCAATATGGTCGCAGAGTCCAATATGACTGAAGGGACTTAGCACACACTTGCATGATTACATCATAAAGTAGAATACTATTCCAATACTGTTTTGAAGTCAGTTAGATATTTTTCCTAGATTCCATTAATATCACTGCTAGATGTTTGTGATACAAAGATGGTTGGGATATGATCCCTGCTCTTAGGGAGTTTTGGTTACACTGGTGAAGGCTACCAGAGAAATAGTGTTACAGTGCAGTCACGTGATAGGTGATGGGTTATACAGACGAGAAGGTGGACCTACTGGGAGGGCTGATTTGCAGAGACAGAAGTAGATCTTTGAGAATGGTTGAAAGTGAACTGCATCTTGAAAGACTAGAGAAATGGCCAGCCAAAGGGGAAGGAAGCCAGAGCATACACTGAGTCAAAGAAAAACCACCTATGTAAAGGCATGGAGGAGAGGGAATTGGCTTGTTGGGAAATTGCAAGTAGTTTAAGATAGCAAGAGCTGTCTGGGTTTTGGTGTAGGGGGTAACAAAGCTAAGGAGTGGCACTGAAAATAGAGATAGGAGTGATGTCAGCTTGGTGTGATCCCTTGCTACATTTGACTTAATTTTGAGACTACGAGAAAGCTTTAAGCATGTGTGTACATAGATTGATGTGCTGCTGGAAAATGGACTAGAAGGGAGTTAAAGTAGAGATAGGAAGTAGTCATTTGTGTCATGTGTGTGTGTGTGTGTGTGTGTGTGTGTGTGTGTTAGTTGCTCAGTCGTGTCCAGTTCTTTGCGACTCCATGGACTATAGCCTGCCAGGTTCCTCTGTCCATGGAATTCCCAGGCAAAAATACTGGAGTGGGTTGCCATTTCCCTCTCCACATTTGTGTCTTAATTTGTAATAATCCAGACAATAAAAATGCAAGTAAAATGAAGCATTTTTTCATCAAGGTGAAGAAAATGAGCTTTAGTGTTCACTTCCTTAACACACACATAAAAGTAGAAAAATACAGATATTAGCACGGCCCTTGCATAAGGGTGATATGCAAATTCCTGAAGCATTCTATATTTTTGCAACTGTGTAGGGTGGTAGATGTTAACCAACTCATTGTGATAATCAAAATAGATACATATATCATTATATCAGTTCAGTTCAATTCAGTTGCTCAGTAGTGTCCAACTCTTTGCAACCCCATGAAGGGCAGCACGCCAACCCTCCCTGTCCAGCACCAACTCCCAGAGTTCACTCAGACTCACGTCCATTGAGTCAATGATGCCATCCAGCCATCTCATCCTCTGTCGTCCCCTTCTTCTCCTGTCCTCAATCCCTCCCAGCATCAAAGTCTTTTCCAATGAGTCAACTCTTCGCATCAGGTGGCCAAAGTACTGGAGTTTCAGCTTTAGCATCATTCCTTCCAAAGAAATCCCAGGGTTGATCTCCTTCAGAATGGACTGGTTGGATCTCCTTGCAGTCCAAGGGACTCTCAAGAGTCTTCTCCAACACCACAGTTCAAAAGCGTCAATTCTTCGGTGCTCAGCCTTCTTCACAGTCCAACTCTCTCATCCATACATGACCACTGGAAAAACCATAGCCTTGACTAGACAGACCTTAGTCGGCAAAGTAATGTCTCTGCTTCTGAACATGCTATCTAGGTTGGTCATAACTTTTCTTCCAAGGAGTAAGCATCTTTTAATTTCATGGCTGCAGTCACCATCTGCAGTGATTTTGGAGCCCCCAAAATAAAGTCTGACACTGATATTATACATCTTAAATGAATGCAATGTTATTTATCAATTACCAAATTTGTTATTGTTTAGTCCCTAAGTTATGTCTG
>SJYC01052291.1:0-12447 GCA_006408675.1 Madoqua kirkii
CCGGGAGATGGTGAAGGACAAGGAGGCCTGGCATGTTGCAGTCCATGGGATCACAAACTGTGAGACACAACTTAGCAACTGAACAATAGCAACATTGCAAAGGGGGCATTTGTCTTCTTCCTGGAAGAAGAAGAAAGAAAGTGAAGAGGAGAGAAATGTTTGAGAACATGTCTTAAAATTAGTCAGGTATGCCAGTCCCCTGATAAGGCACTCATGAAGGAATAAATCCTTAATAAATTTGAAAGATTTTATGTTATTTCAACTTTATATCAGTATTTAAATATATGCTGAATTGTTTATGCCATCTGCTATACAGATATCTGTTGGAAGAATAGTTGATCAAACTGCTAAGAACATCTGTTTCATTTCATTAAGTTTAAAGTTCACATTTCAATCACAGTGGAAATACTCTAAATCTTAAAGAGAGATTTTGGTTTTCTTGTGGTTCAGGTGAAAGCATCTGGCTTTTCAACTTCCAGAACAATTCGAGGTAGCTATGATACCATTGGGGCATCTCAGGGGGCGTTAGTGGTAAAGAACCCATCTGCCAAGGAGACATCTGCCAAGGAGATGTGGGTTCAATCCCTGGGCCAGGAAGATCCCTTGAAGAAGAACACAGCAACCCATTCCAGTATTCTTGCCTGGAAAATCCTGTGGACAGAGGAGCTTGGGAGGCTACGGTCAATATGGTCGCAGAGTCCAATATGACTGAAGGGACTTAGCACACACTTGCATGATTACATCATAAAGTAGAATACTATTCCAATACTGTTTTGAAGTCAGTTAGATATTTTTCCTAGATTCCATTAATATCACTGCTAGATGTTTGTGATACAAAGATGGTTGGGATATGATCCCTGCTCTTAGGGAGTTTTGGTTACACTGGTGAAGGCTACCAGAGAAATAGTGTTACAGTGCAGTCACGTGATAGGTGATGGGTTATACAGACGAGAAGGTGGACCTACTGGGAGGGCTGATTTGCAGAGACAGAAGTAGATCTTTGAGAATGGTTGAAAGTGAACTGCATCTTGAAAGACTAGAGAAATGGCCAGCCAAAGGGGAAGGAAGCCAGAGCATACACTGAGTCAAAGAAAAACCACCTATGTAAAGGCATGGAGGAGAGGGAATTGGCTTGTTGGGAAATTGCAAGTAGTTTAAGATAGCAAGAGCTGTCTGGGTTTTGGTGTAGGGGGTAACAAAGCTAAGGAGTGGCACTGAAAATAGAGATAGGAGTGATGTCAGCTTGGTGTGATCCCTTGCTACATTTGACTTAATTTTGAGACTACGAGAAAGCTTTAAGCATGTGTGTACATAGATTGATGTGCTGCTGGAAAATGGACTAGAAGGGAGTTAAAGTAGAGATAGGAAGTAGTCATTTGTGTCATGTGTGTGTGTGTGTGTGTGTGTGTGTGTGTGTGTTAGTTGCTCAGTCGTGTCCAGTTCTTTGCGACTCCATGGACTATAGCCTGCCAGGTTCCTCTGTCCATGGAATTCCCAGGCAAAAATACTGGAGTGGGTTGCCATTTCCCTCTCCACATTTGTGTCTTAATTTGTAATAATCCAGACAATAAAAATGCAAGTAAAATGAAGCATTTTTTCATCAAGGTGAAGAAAATGAGCTTTAGTGTTCACTTCCTTAACACACACATAAAAGTAGAAAAATACAGATATTAGCACGGCCCTTGCATAAGGGTGATATGCAAATTCCTGAAGCATTCTATATTTTTGCAACTGTGTAGGGTGGTAGATGTTAACCAACTCATTGTGATAATCAAAATAGATACATATATCATTATATCAGTTCAGTTCAATTCAGTTGCTCAGTAGTGTCCAACTCTTTGCAACCCCATGAAGGGCAGCACGCCAACCCTCCCTGTCCAGCACCAACTCCCAGAGTTCACTCAGACTCACGTCCATTGAGTCAATGATGCCATCCAGCCATCTCATCCTCTGTCGTCCCCTTCTTCTCCTGTCCTCAATCCCTCCCAGCATCAAAGTCTTTTCCAATGAGTCAACTCTTCGCATCAGGTGGCCAAAGTACTGGAGTTTCAGCTTTAGCATCATTCCTTCCAAAGAAATCCCAGGGTTGATCTCCTTCAGAATGGACTGGTTGGATCTCCTTGCAGTCCAAGGGACTCTCAAGAGTCTTCTCCAACACCACAGTTCAAAAGCGTCAATTCTTCGGTGCTCAGCCTTCTTCACAGTCCAACTCTCTCATCCATACATGACCACTGGAAAAACCATAGCCTTGACTAGACAGACCTTAGTCGGCAAAGTAATGTCTCTGCTTCTGAACATGCTATCTAGGTTGGTCATAACTTTTCTTCCAAGGAGTAAGCATCTTTTAATTTCATGGCTGCAGTCACCATCTGCAGTGATTTTGGAGCCCCCAAAATAAAGTCTGACACTGATATTATACATCTTAAATGAATGCAATGTTATTTATCAATTACCAAATTTGTTATTGTTTAGTCCCTAAGTTATGTCTGACTCTTTTGCAAACCCATGGACTGTAGCCACCAGTCTCCTCTGTCCATGGGATTTCCCAGGCAGCAATACTGGAGTGGGTTGCCATTTCCTTCTTCAGAGAATCTTCCCAAACCAGGGATTGAACCCATGTCCCCTCCATTGGCAGGTGGAGTCTTTACTGTTGAGCCAACAGTGAAGCCCTGATTATCTCAATAAAGCTAGAATAAAAAGAAAAGAGCTTTATCTTGTGTTCAAGAGAGAAATAAAATAGACAATAAAAGAGACTCTAACCAGCTTTAGGAATAAAGCCTCAGAATTGAAGTCTAAGGATGGTGAAAGAACAGAAGGGTTAGTTTAACATCAACCATCACTTAAAAGATGATAGCATCTAATTATGAGATAATATCTATCACAGAAGTATCATTTTATTTTAAAAAACTTAGGAAGAGAAACAACTGGCCAGGGTCATGATCCTGGAAGAAGTACACAGAAGCATGCCTATTAATGATGATAGTTAATAGCATGACTATTAGCGATGTCAAGTTGTTTTCCATATTATAAAAATGTGATGATGAAAAAAGGATTTTTAAAAATTGGTGTTTGTGTGAGTTTGTTGGTTGTTCTGTAATAAATGGGCCTCCCAGGTGGCTCAGGTTGTAAAGAATCTGCCTGCAATTCAGGAGACCCAGGTTCAGTCCCTGGGTCAGGAAATCCCCCTGGAGAAGGGAATGGCAACCCATTCCAGTATTCTTGCCTGGAGTATTCCGTGGACAGAGGAGCCTGGCAGGCTACATATAGTCCATGGAGTTGCAAAGAGCAAGTAACATTTTCATGTTTTCTGTTATAAATATATACTTTCAGGCCTGCTGGCCTGAGAACTATGGTAAAGCAGATGATAAACTGGAAACAGGCACTGCTTAGCTGCTCTCTCTCTTTTTAATATTTATTTGGCATCATCAAGTCTTAGTTGTGGTGATAGCTATGGCACACAGGTCCAGCTGCCCCACAGCATGTGGAATCCCCAATTCCCAGACTAGGGAATCAAACACAGGTCTCCTGCTTTGGAAAGCAGAGTCTTAACCAATCGAACGCCAGGGAAGTCTCTTAGCTGCCCTTCTGCATGGATGCTTTGGGTCCACCTGGTGGACAGAAGGGAACTACAATATGGAGTCAGTAAACTGAGCAGGGGGATTTGGGAACAGTGGGTTTCCATGCTTGTAGGCTCGGTTTAGATGAGTTCTGTTTGGACACACACAATTTGGGACATCTGTTTAAAGCCAAGTAGAGGGCATCCATGTAAATTGTTAGGGCTAGAGGAAAGGGGAGTGGTCTCTTACTTTGATAAATCATATTCAACTCTCTTCACCTAAGTATTGAGAGTAAATTAAATTTGTTTGGGATTTGTTGCTTATTTTATGGGAAAAGGCATCATAGAAGAGAGAAATAGGTTAACAAATAAAGAAGTTTTTAATTGAAGTGAAACCTGTCATATTTTACTCATGAATAAAAATATGTGACGTGAAACTCCTGCTTAGTCTAGTAAATGGCATCAGTGCCCCTGTGATTTATATTTTGTTATTTATATGTTGTTACAATAACAAAGGTTCATTGCTCATGAACATTTGTTTTCTGGAATTCTTTCCTTTTCAAATGGTCAACTTTATGAACATCTGGAGTACATGATAAGGCTCAGTTGTTTTCTTAAACTTTGGGGCAATCTGTTGGCTTTAAGAGATGTGAATCCTGTTTCTAGTTTAGCTTTAATCCCTTGTGTTTTGTGTTCATGAGTATATATTTATAATTTTTTTAAATTTCAGGAGTAGACCATTGCCTTTGAAAATCCTTTAGTTCACTATGGAATTTGTCTTTAGAAATGTCTTAGTTCATTCTGAGATAAAATTTTTCCTGTACTGATAATGTTATCAAGATCAGTAATTTAACTAAATTTTTCTATCCCTCTTATTCTTGTGATTGTATTACTATTCTAAATACTAATTATTCGTCACCTTTTTTTCTACCTCTGAAAGTTCTGTATTTATACTTTGTCAAAATATTGATCCATTTTACTTGTGCAATTTACTCCTGCATAACATGACTAACAAAATATGGAGAAAAATGCATAACTAGAATCAACTCTGAATATCTTCAAATTGGCATATACAGTAGAGACCCTCAGGGAACCATGTCATTATCAATGTGTAGTGCTGACTAATACTAACAATAACAGTAAGGCTATTATTTATAATTTTATGCCACCTGTTGTTTTACAAAGAATGTCGATACATTTTATGTCTTCTCATAAAGCTATATTGTCTCTACTGTGTTAATGTCAGATGAGTTTATAAACATAATTAAAATTCATACTCTTTCCTTTATGACTTCTATTGCTACTCTCCCTACCCCATTGCTCAGATTTCACCTTTATCATAAATGATGCTCTGGGATTTACTTTTTTGAGTGCTATTCATTTTCTACCCCAAGTTTCTATAAACCTTTCTATTCCTTATATGGAGATGATAAGGAGTCTGCACGTGATTCAGGAGACCCAGGTTCGATCCTTGGGTTGGAAAGATCCTCAGGAGAAGGAAATGGCAAACTACTCCAGTATTCTTGCCTGGAAAATCCCATGGATGGAGGAACCTGGCAGGCTACAGTCCATCGCGTTGCAAAGACCCATTCCTTATATAGAGACATATATTTTTAATTCTTTATCCTTTTCCAGCCTTCAAGGGTGACTCTTCACTAACACAGCATGCCACCTCACTCTAAAAAAAATAAAGGATATAAAAAATGCTTTGAACCATTACTTTCTAACCAATAATACATTTCCAATGATAGCTAAAGGCAAGCCATGGACCATTCCAAAGCAACAGCAATCTGTCTGCACCTCATCATTCATACCTGACTGCAGTCCTATATCTTTTCAATTGAGAGAGTCTACTTCTGACATTTGCTTTCAATTTTACGGCATTCAAGTTTTATCTTTCTCTAAAGAATTCATCTTGGGATGTTCCTCCTGCCTTCTCTGCTTGGGGCTATCCAAAACTCATCTAATTCCAGTATTTGAGAGTCAAACCTGAAACTTATTGGGGGCCAGCCAAGGGAGCGCAGGCCACAGGAGGAGGATATACTGACTTTAGGTAGTGTGAAAGTCACTCAGTCGTGTCCAGCTCTTTGTGATCCCATGGGCTGGACAGTCCATGGAATTCCCCAGTTCAGAATGCTGGAGTGAGTAGCCTTCACTTCTCCAGGGGATCTTCCCAATTCAGGGATCAAACCCAGGTCTCTTGCATTGCAAGCAAATTCTTTACCAGCTGAGCCACCAGGGAAGCCGATACACGGGTAGTGTAGTGTACAGGCATTTAAATCATGACCATCCAGAAATGTCACTGATTTTATTTTCTTACCTAAAATAGAGAAACTTGAGGTAATTTCTAGCATTTTAGAAGAAGATGTGGGAGAGACTTTTGAGTAGGCCATTTCTTGTCTTGACTCTCTGGTTGGAGAATTTGGAACACTCCTTCCAAACCTCATCTGCAATCTGATGGAAGTTGGCACCAATGAGGTTTGCCGCTGCTTTTCCACTGTCTAGAGAACCTAGTGTCACAGTACTCCATGGGACAGCACACAGGTTGCATACTATGTTATACCCTTTCTAGGCAAGCCTTGGGTCCACAGACACCTATTCCCACAGCCAAACTCACACAGATGGTATTGTTAACCCATGCCACTAGTGCCCAACCAGTTGAAGGTGAAAGACTATTTACTCATCAGAGCAGATTAACCATTTTAGAACTAGCTTGGGAAAATTTGGCATGAGTCATGGAAGTGATGCACAAGAGAAATCATTAAGCTTTCCATGTTTACTTCTTTTTTTCCTGAACAGTCCCTGTTGACTGAGAAATGCATGCTGTTAATTGTTAAGGCCTTCTCTAGCTGTGCTAGTGAGCCATGGTGCTGTTGTTTTCTTCCATATCAGAGGAAGTTTAAGAAGACATATATACATGAAATGTCTGGTTGTGTTCCTGCAAGTCGGCCAGTTTATAACAAATTTGGCAAATTTGATTAAGATGATATAGAGCAGTCTTCTTCAGGAATTGTACTAAGCAGTGTTTCTTAGGAAGCACTGATTATCATGTCCCATGTCCAAAGTGGTTAAAATTGTGGGTTGGCATTAGGTAATTTTAGAATTAGAAATAGGTAAGAAAGAGATGGGAATACCAGACCACCTGACCTGCCTCTTGAGAAACCTATATGCAGGTCAGGAAAGAACAGTTAGAACTAAACATGGAACAACAGAATGGTTCCAAGTAGAAAGAGGAGTATGCCCCAAGGCTATTTATTGTCACCCTGCTTATTTAATTTATATGCAGAGTACGTCATGAGAAACGCTGGGCGGGAAGAAGCACAAGCTGGAATCAAGATTGCCAGGAGAAATATCAATAACCTCAATATCAATATCAATATGCAGATGACATCACCCTTATGGCAGAAAGTGAAGAGGAACTCAAAAGTCTCTTGATGAAAGTGAAAGAGGAGAGTAAAAATTTGGCATAAAGCTCAGCTTTCAGAAAATGAAGATCTTGGCATCTGGTCCCATCACTTCATGGGAAGTAGATGTGGAAACAGTGAAAAGTGTCAGACTTTATATTGGGGGGCTCCAAAATCACTGCAGATGGTGATTGCAGCCATGGAATTAAAAGACGCTTACTCCTTGGAAGGAAAGTTACGATCAACCTAGGTAGCATATTCAAAAGCAGAGACAGTACTTTGCCAACAAAGGTCCGTCTAGTCAAGGCTATTTTTTTTCCAGTAGTCATGTATGGATGTGAGAGTTGGACTGTGAAGAAAGCTGAGCGCCGAAGAATTGATGCTTTTGAACTGTGGTGTTGGAGGACTATTGAGAGTCCCTTGGACTGCATGGAAATCCAATCAGTCCATCCTAAAAGAGATCAGTCCTGGTTGTTCATTGGAAGGACTGATGCTAAAGCTGAAACTCCAGTACTTTGGCCACCTCATACCAAGAGCTGACTCATTGGAAAAGACTCTGATGCTGGAAGAGATTGGGGGCAGAAGGAGAAGGGGACGACCAAGGATGAGGTGGCTGGATGGCATCAATGATGCTAAAGCTGAAACTCCAGTACTTTGGCCACCTCATACCAAGAGCTGACTCATTGGAAAAGACTCTGATGCTGGAAGAGATTGGGGGCAGAAGGAGAAGGGGACGACCAAGGATGAGGTGGCTGGATGGCATCACCGACTCGATGGATGAGTTTGGATGAACTCTGGGAGTTGGTGATGGACAGGCAAGCCTGGTGTGCTGCAGTTCATGGGGTTACAAAGAGTTGGACACGACTGAGTAACTGAACTGAATTGAACTGAAGAATTCTATGAAAAAATTTAGGGACACTTCATTTCTTGTAGCATTTGCCTTTTTATTATGATATTTTTTTGTGTGCAGAACTAGAGTAAAAACTGCTTGTTTCCTAAAACTAAGATAACCTTGGTTTCCTTCTCTATGCCATAAGAAAATAGCCAGAATATGCTCATTAGCATATTTTCAAAGGAGTCTCCTGAAGTTCAACAAGAACTTATTTCACATCAACATTTTCTATGGATAGTAATGCCATGTTGAATATGAGATGATCGTGCATGTATTTTTGTTCTGATTTAGAGAATTGAGAGGAGCTTATCAGAGTTGGGAATTATGTCTGAATCACCATTTTCCTAGTCTTTTTTTAAGCTGGTAGAACCAAAAACTGGAAGAAAAAAAAGAAAAGGAGAAAGTAAAACAAGCTGTTTCAAATTATCTCCTTTTTTTTTTTTCTGTTTTATAGTTTGTTTGCTTACAGATTTCCAAGTAATATGGCTGAGAGAAGATAGTCTGAGCCTCGAAAAGAAGAAACTCTTGTCTCTCTCCCCCTCTCATGCCCTTCCATTCTCTTTCTAATACACACACACACACACACACACACAGACACAGACACACACATACTCACAATGAAATGTAATGCAATTGGAAAATTGATTTATTGTACAGAACTGAGACTCTAGCATTTAACCATTCTAATACTAGTAAAATGTGTATTTGGTTGATTCTATTGATCAAGAAATATGTTTTGCCTTAAGACTATTTGATATTTGAATTTTATGTGAAGTTGTTGGTGAGATCAAGGAGTCCACATGTTATAATACTTACATTTGTATAAGGCTTTTGTAGATTTAGAAGCCAAAGCAAGAGTATTCCTTCATATCAGTAGCTGATGCACAAGCCATACCTGCTAAGAAAACACTACAAAAATACATGTCATGGGATAAGAGCTTTAAGTTGTTGACCTAGGGATTGTCATACTAAGTGAAGATTGTCATACTGAGCAAAGTAAGTCAAGCAGAGGAAGAGAAATATTGATATCCCTTTTATGTGAAATCTACAAAGAAATGATACAATGAATTTATTTCCAAATTAGAAACAGACTCACAGACTTATAGAAGGAACTTATAGTGACCAGCTGGGAAGGATGGGGGTAAGGGATAGTTAGAAGTTAGGGATTAACATGTACACACTGCTATATTTAAAAATGGACCTACTATATAGCACACGGAACTCTGCTCAATCTTCTGTGGCAGCCTGGATGGGAAGGGATCTTAGGAGAGAATAGATACATTTATATGTATAGGTGAGTCCCATTGCTGTCCACCTGAAACTATCATAATATTGTCAATTGGCTATATTGCAATATAAAATAAAAAGCTTTTAAAAAAGAGCTTTATGCTGTGGGTTAGACTTCTAAAAATAACTCTAAGTGCTCAATACCTTCTGCCTTTTGCACAGCCTTACACAGCAGAGGATTTCCCAGGCTTATTTTATTCGATTGCATAATCAATACACCAAGTTCTAGCATTGATTGTAATTGAAGGCTTTATTTGTTTGTCTGCAATTTAAGGTCTTCTGTTTAGAATTAAATAAGATGTACTGTTGCTGATTTATGTAATTACTACTTTGCTGTAAATAAGATGAATTTTTAAAATATTTTTCTAAAGTAAAACAATAATTTTAACTGATGTCTTTTATCTTTCAAACTTGTGATTGAAATAGCCTGAGCATAGGAAAATGGTTTTCTGTATAACTTAATTAGATGTTGATCTAATAAAGTATATTTCTGCGAAATAGATAACCTGAGGGCAAAGCTGAGCAATACAGATTATAGAGGATGGCCTTATCATTTTACCTAGATATATTGTAATAATAACTTGACTTGTACTATCACTTTCAGAATGGAAATAGTTTAACCAGATCATGATTGATTTTTTTTTTCCTCTTAAATACCCAAATATGAACCAAGTACAGAATAGCAATTATTAAACTATAGCTTAAAACACAGTGTATTTGCAATGAGCAAATGGAGAGGTACTGCTTCTTACTATGAGACCATGGGGCAAGTTAACAAAACTTTGAACTTCATCCTCAACAGTAAAATGAATATAATGAAAGCTGCTCTAGCTACCATAAAACTTGTGATAATCACAAAGATAAATTAAATTCTAACTGTAAGAGATCTATGTAAGCTGAACTCGGTAGTTTTGTTGTTGATGGTGGTGATGTTATGATTATTATTGTAATTATGCAGCTATAGTGGAAGTGATACTTGCAAGCATGTAGAGACATGAGACCTTCATTTTGTTTTTCAATTCTTAGACAGATGAGTTGAGACCTTAGGTGTGTTGTTCCTTGCATGTTAGATTAAAATGAAATTGGATAGCCTCAGTACTCTCATTTATGTAACTATTTGTTTATTTACTTATATGTTTTTACATTTTTTACCTTATCACCATGGAGATTCTGAAATTCAGTTTGCTTATAAGGGGATAGACTAAATTTTGCCCAAGTCTCATACGATTATAACTTTCTATGAATCTATGGATAAAAGTCAGTCTACTGTAGATAAATATGTTTAATGAGTTGAAATCTTTATTTACTTCACTGTCCCTTCTTACAAGTGGTGGTCGGATCCCTGGCCCAGTAGCAAACCCACATATAAAAAGAAAAAGCAGAGAAGTTTATTTACTATACCATCCAAATGACACAGATATGTTAATGTTAAGAGCAAATTTTATTATGACTAAGGTGGGATTTCAGAGTAAAAAGTGAAAGCCTGACTTTTGTGTTAGTGGAAAGCTCTGTTTTAAGTTCCACATAAATAAACAATTATTAAGTAAGCTTCTTGGCAGCTTACACATTTCTTTTTCTATGGTCTAAATTTTTTAAATATTTTAATTATACTTGTTTTTGAACATTATATTTCAATAAAATTCTTCATGACTTACATGTTTGTAAAGAGGTTAAAATTGTACCTAGCAATAGAAAATGCTATAAACAGGTTTATTAAATTAAGACACACACACATACATAGCCTATTCATAAATTTAGAGGACTATGTCATGTGGAAAACACATAAACATCTTATTCCATATTCACCTTTTTATATACAGCTACTTTATGAGTCAGTCTTTTGTATAAACTGATTGATTTAACCTGCATAAAAAGCAGATTCTTTCTATAGTCCACCATCTGCCATACAAATTGACATATGTGCAAATTATCTAGGAAGAAAATCTAATTCCTTGTTTTTATA
This sequence comes from Madoqua kirkii, assembly GCA_006408675.1. Classification (NCBI taxonomy): domain Eukaryota; kingdom Metazoa; phylum Chordata; class Mammalia; order Artiodactyla; family Bovidae; genus Madoqua; species Madoqua kirkii. The sequence goes on from SJYC01052291.1 coordinate 11,103, forward strand.
TGGCAACCATAAACAGAAATTGCATATTTAGTAAATTTTGTAATCTAATAATTAATAATAACCACTCAAAGGTTATGCTCAGGCTGGAAAATGTTCTTTACTCTCTGCTTCTTTTGTCTTACCCACTGTGTCATTGCTTTCTCTGTTTTATGTCTCAGGTAGCTACTTTTCTTATTAAGAGCAGAAGTTTGAGCCTAGCAAAAAGATTATGATTCTTCATTTCACTTTAATTTTAGTCATTTTTAACATTAGTAAGATGCAAAAACCTCTAATTAGCAGAGTTAAACAACTTGAGAATGCCATAAAAAGGAGATGATCTACTAATTGGAAGATAATCAGTGCAGAGCTGCTTTGCTAAAACCCATACAATTAATTTAACGCACGCTTGTTGTTCAGTCACCAAGTTATGTCTGACTCTTTGCATGCATATTAAATAAAAGCACTTAGAATGACATCAGTTTCTTATTTTACTTCAGCCAGGTGTTAAGTGACTGTACACAGCATCAGTTACTGCTTCATGTTGAATTTGCCTCCCAATGTCACATGCACCTTCCAATTCTTTTAGGATTAAGTCTCAGACAAGGATTTCCTTTCACAAGACTCCTTCCTATTAGACACCTTAAGTCTCAGACAAGATTTTCTTTCAAAAGACTCCTTATTAGACACCAAGATAGTTTGCTCCATCCTTGGCTATGGAGATAGGAGGAAAGGAGAAGAACCCTTTGAGAATTCTTGGCCAATAAGAAAATATAAAGGTGAAATACAACCATATAACCAAGCCATCTTTATTGACCTTGGATGCTCCAGGGAATTTTCCCTCAGAGGTTTTCTCTGATGAAAATCTGAGATAATTTTTCCTCTAAATTCCCTTAAGGTGCAGTAGAGATTTCCTTTTCCCTTTGCAATGAAAATATGTACATATTGTAAAGAATTTCTGTGCTACAGTTATGTTCTTAAAATGCTTGAAAAATCTGCATTATAATTATCGTGAATTTTACTCATATAATGATGATGAAATACATGGCTATGATCTTTGGAATGGAGAGAATTATACTAACCTTTAGCAGACCTGTGATTTCATTCCAGCTTTGCCACCTACAAATGTATAACTTTGAAAAATTTCTTTTTGCAAAAAATTTAATTTTTCCAAGCTTTGTATTTCCTCCTTATAATAACAATATCAGGTTTCAAGATTTTATAAGGAGCAATGAGATGATGTAATGTTGGTGGTTTAGTCACTGAGGCATGTCTGACTCTTGCAACCCCATGGACTGTAGCCCACCAGACTCCTCTCTCCATGAGATTCTCCAGGCAAGAATACTGGAGTGGGTTGCTATTTCCTTCT